>JAMKQA010001656.1:0-21107 GCA_024699735.1 Posidonia australis | reverse complement strand
ATAATAGACTAAGTGGCGACTCCTGCATTTTGCATTTTTATTGTTTTTCCGTCGTGATTTTGCCGACCTTTCGCATTTTTTTTGCGATCTCTCCGCCAGCATGATTACACATATCCAAAGCAACAATTGGAGCCTTATCAATGAACTACCTCAAAATCGGGGTGTCTACACCTGGTCCATATGCTTAAAACTGTATATGAAGGTTGCAAGTATGAGTTTAAATGATTGATTGGTGTATGTTAGTAATATTTTCCCCATGTAAATGCCATGGAGGAATATGGAATTCAAATGATTGAACTTGAATGTGGTTTTGGCTTAAGGCGCAAAGAATGAAAGGAAATGGATAAATGTATTAAATTCATGGAAATGATTTATGAGGTGGTTTTATGTGACTTTTGAGCATGAGACCCAATAAGAAATATGAATGCATGAATTTATGTTGTTTAGAGCTTGGGACCCAAGTGAAGGATTTGGTTTGCAAGGAAGTAATTTCCTACAATAAAAAGAGAATGAATTATGGTTTTAAAAAGAGAAAACCTATGTTTTGAAAAGAAAATGAATGTGTGTTGAGGAGCCACGTGGGTTGGGTGTCGGCAATATGATAGGAGTATGAGATTCCCATGGAACTAATTGTCAGATACGATCGTGGGTGTCTGTGCAGATCCACGAGGTTTGGTGTCGGTAATTTGGTATGGAACCAAATGTCAGATACGACTATGGTTATCGTGTAATTTGGTATGGAACCGAAGGGACGTTAGAAAAGGTGTATCTCCGTGCTTATAAAAAAGGAAATTGCAGCCTATTAGGTGAGATAGTGTCCTCCAGCACGGAGAACTTCACAGTGGCAGTGCAGGGAGGTAAGGGAAAAGGTGTCTTCACTTAGTTCTTGTGTGCTCGATTACCTCTGATTAAGGTAACACTAAATAAGAAAAATGAACAAAGAATGTGTGGTTTGGGCTAGAATTAGATTTATTGTTTGGCTTAAGATTTTAGTCAATTTTAGCAATGAATAAGATTTGTGATTTAAACCAGTTGCTAGCTCATGTATATGGTTTTGTTTGGAGTCCTGCGAGGCCTTGTGTTTTAGACTAGATCTAGTTGTGAATGTAGATTTCTCTTGTTGCATAAAAGGTTTGAAAATGCATGAAATTGAAAAAAGTATGTGGTTTTGAAAGAGCATGGTTTTGGATAGAAATTTTCAAATATTTACAAAGAAAAAGGGAAAAGAATGTTTTGAAACAGATTTTGGAACCATGTTTTGTAATAATTGAGACTTGTGTTTCCACATCGTTTTTGCCGTAGTTTTGTGTGGAGGGGGGACGCGTATTAGGTGACTTGTATATCAGTTACGCGTGCTTTGTTTGGTTTTCAGGTATAGGTTGAGCTATAGCTTAGTTTCAGTGCCCAAGTTTGCAACCACTAATCGCACATAGTTCTTGAGGATGAGTCCTAGGTATTTACAATTATTTTATTTATGTTGTAATCATTGTAATTGCTTATGATACTATGGTTTAAGTAGCGTACTCAGGTTTGGAGTGTTATATCTATGTTAGGAAGAAAACTTGGCATTAGGGGCGGAAGTGACACCTACATCTGAGTTCATAAGAGAGATAGTAGCAGCTTTGGGAAAGATATTGTCGACATATCCCTTTAAATCATACCTACAAAGAACAAAAAAAAAAAAAGACACACCGTAGAATATAGTTGTTCTGATTAAGTTTGATCGGAATGAGGTGGAGGATGTTGATAGGGTTGGTGGAGTTGGAGATGATGGTGGAAAGAGGGGGAGTGTTTGTAGTAGAGATTTGAGTAGTTGTTAAGAGGGGAAGAAGAAAACAGGAGAGAATCTTCAGGAGATGTAAAGAAATCAAATAGGTATGGATCTATGAGCCAAAACAAATGACTTAATGTACAGATAGTTTGCTAAAACTAAGAAAAAAGGAAATAGAATTGGAGAATTTTCAGATGCCTATTTCCATTGCCATAAGTGTCATTACATAGTACATAATGGAAGATTCTAGAATTCTTATAAATAATTATAAGATTATTACACTACAAGACAAGAGTATACAAGATTGGTATAATGATATGATGGATTGTATCATGATCATTGGTATGTTGTACTCTAGCATGCCTTACTCTCTAAAGTATTGAAAATTAACCTTCATATGGAAATTCATTGGTTTTAAAAATGGTGGTAAAAAAAATGAAAAGAGAACTAACGTTCCAGATGCATGTAAATATTTTATTCTTAAGTTAAAATTATTTGTAAACAAAAAGTTA
The DNA here is from genome assembly GCA_024699735.1 of Posidonia australis. Classification (NCBI taxonomy): domain Eukaryota; kingdom Viridiplantae; phylum Streptophyta; class Magnoliopsida; order Alismatales; family Posidoniaceae; genus Posidonia; species Posidonia australis. Next base: position 18,824 of record JAMKQA010001656.1, on the reverse strand, counting down.
AGAATTTAATTAATTTACACATAAACAACGAAGGATATTAACGAATAAAATATAATTTATTTGATACATAATTATTACTCTAATTAAAGAATCATTTATTAGAATCCCAATAAATGTGGAACTTTCAAATAAAAAAAAGGAGTTGCATTAGAATGTACACTGATTTATTTATGTGAATAAACAATCTACCGTGAGTGTGCTGATCTAAAAAAAACAAGAACAAGCAAACAAAACACAACAGTGAAAGTAACGTGAAAACGATCAAACGAACGGGTTTATCGCCCACCCGCCCGCCCACAATTGCAGCTCACAAGCAGTTCTTCTATTTCCACACTTTTCTGTTCTGCTTTCGTTCTCGAGGGGGTGGAATCGAGTTCCTACATTCTTCTTCTTCTTCTTCTTCTTCTTCTTCTTCTTCTTCTTCTTCTTCGTCCTCTTGTTTGTTCGTGGCGAAGTGAGATTTCTGGGCAGGCAGGAATGGTGCTGACCACCTTCAGCGGCGCCGGGGTCGGCTTCGGTATCGATTTCTTCCTTTTGTTTCTCGCGCTTATCCATTCTTCGATTGACTTAACTTGTCGATGCCGTGGCAAAGCAGGGTTTGGAATCGGCTGCGGTTTCGGGATCGGTTGGGGATTCGGAGGTTCGTTCTTCTTCTCTAAACCTCACTATCTCGAGTTATTAGCTTTGTCTTCTGATGATGGTCCGTATACCATGTTCAATTTTGAAACTACGAATTTTGGTGTGCGAGTAGATCTGCAAGTTAAGATTTTACTTATTGGGTAAGATTTGAATTTTGGTTAAAAACTGAACTATTTTTTAGGGGTTAACGATGTGGCATCTTTAAATTTTGTCTATGGTTATTGCTCTCTTATGATAACCTATGGGGTTTGGAGAGATACTGGAAGCTGAAGAAGTGCTCAGATGTGTGGTGAGGAGGAGGTGATATGATTTTTGGTTGTTGAGCTGTGAAGGGGGGCTGGGCTTTTCCAGTATGAATGTATGATCTTGGAAAGAAGAATTATTCCCAAAATAGAAGGCGACTCCTATTGTAGAGGAGGCATTAATATTCCCTATGAACTTCCGACCCTAATTGCCTCCAATTTCCGAGGAGAAAAATCCTCCTACTTTCTTTCTTTACATGGTCTTCATTGACCACTTTCCAACATCGCCTACTTTGTTATGAAGATCAAACAGTAAATTCTTATATACTCCCACTATTGATGGAATGTATGAGTTTTTTTTAATTTTTACTCCTACCATTCATAAGAATGTATTTCATCCTTATTTTCCATGGAAATGTTTCTTAATTCCATCAAGTCTACATGTTTGTCAAATTTCTCTATTGAAATCTTTTTTGTCATAAGGTTAGCAATCATGTTCAAGGTGGAAATATAATTCACTTCTATTTCCTCTTTTTATATAATATTACGAATGTAGTGATATTGTATCTCGATGTACTTTCCTCTAGAACTATTAACATCACTATTAATGAGACTAATTGCTTTTTGATTATCATAAAATATTCTGACTAGTCCATTTATCAAATTAAGGTCTAAGTCGTTCAAAAATCTCTTAATCCAAACAACATATGTGGTGACTATATTGCATGCAATGTATTCTGCATCTTGTGTGCATCTAGCAATACAATCTTGTTTTTTACTTTCCTATGAGATAATACCACTGTCAAAGATGAACAAGTGTCTAGATGTGAACTTTTCATCATCTTTATTGTCTTCAAAGTTTGCATTGGAATAATCTAATAGTTTCAATAATTCTACTTGGAGGGACTTGTCTACCTCGAAAGCACAAGAAATAATTTGATGAGACTTTCATTTCTCGTTGACTATCGAAACTAATAGTGTTTGTGTACTTAACCTGAAATGATTTCAGAGGAAGTTCATTTCCTTTAATTTCTAGAGTTTATAAATCCTAATCCTTTTTATTTTTCATCCCTTCTCCATAGAATTTCAATGGAATTTCTAACCACTAACTTACCTCGTCCTCCCCCTCCCTTTCCTCTTCGTGTGGTGGCCCCTCCTCTCTAGTCTGTCCTTCTCCTCTCCCCTCGTTGTCCGATCCTCCTCCTCTGTCTTCTTTTCCTTCCATCCTCCTGCTCCTTTTCTATCTCTTCTTCCTCCCTTCCTCCTCTATTTTGTCTCCTCCCTGCCTTCCTTGCCTCTCCTCCTCCACTTCATCCCCCTTCTCCTTTTCCCCTCCTCGTCGTGTGATGGATCCTCTTTCTTGGTTTGTCCTCCTCCCCTTTCTCCTCTACTTCATTTTCCTCCCCCCCTCAAGCTAAACAGTGCTTAAAGATGTGAACTTTGGAACAAATCAAAGAGTCAAGAAGTCAAAAACCAAATAAATCAACATAAATGGGAGAACTTCAAGAGTAAGAAGTTGACGGCCTCGACCTTGGGTAAGTGCCTGCCAGCCAATGACGATGGTGTGCCCTCTGTTGCCAGCTCTAGGGCAAGCGCCTTCCCCAGCCCTTGACTCACGCCCGTGATCATCATGGTCCTCGTTGACGGAAATGGCGACACTTCGCCCTTTGGGAACACCCACGACATTTTGGTACTTTCTCCGATTGCATCTCTCCTCTTCATGCTCTCTCTCGCCTTTGATTTGTCATTGGCCTTTTAAGTTGAAATGTTACAGACTAAGTACAAGACAATTATGGTTTATTTTGGTGATTTGATTAATAATAATTGTAATTTATGAAGCCTATTTGATTAATATTCTAGTTTATAGTTTATTTTGTTGGAAAGTTGGATATTTGATTGATTTTTAATTTAATAATTGTAAGGTTAACCATGCTTACTTCCTTTGGAATCAATTAATAAGTACAAACATTCATATTTCTGTTTTCTTTGCTTTCTTGAATAAACACAAATAACAGGAAACATAGTCAGTAGGAAATCAGTTTCCTTTACTTTCCAATTCCTAATAATTCTCGTTGACTTTGGAATTTTAATTCTTGATAATTCCTGTCAAATTTTGTGTACAAACAAATCTTTGATATTCAAGTTTGTGTTGTAACGTGCCTTTGATATACTTCATAATCCTCTTAACAATTTTCCAACGTATTGGTCTAGAATTACTTTGATATCTACTAATTAAATTCACTGAATATGACAAGTTTGATCTAGTACACAATATAACATATATTAAACTTCCAATTGCTTATTCATGTAATATTTTTAGATGTTTATGTTCTTTTACAGGATATTAATTTTTATTCAATCTTTTTCAATACACATATGGTGTAGGTGTAGAGACACAATTTTACATTCTAAATCTTTTTAATATTGAGTGTAAATACTTTTCCTGGTTTATACTCATTATTTTAGATTTTCGATTTTTAAGGTTTTTTATTCTAAGGATATAAGATGTTTTATCCATGTCTTTCATATCAAATTTCTTACTAAATTAAAATTTAACTTTATTCAACGATTTCATGTTCTTTGTGACAAGCAAAATATCATCTATATATAAAGGCAATATTATAAAACTACTTTTATTTTTCATGACATGCATATAATTGTCCAATATATTTGAAATAAATCCTATTTTGACAATCACATTATGAAATTTGAGATACCATTGTCTAGAAGACTGTTTTAATCCATATATTGATTTGTTTAATTTACACATTTTTTTCTCATGTCCTTTCGTATGAAAATCTTCAGGTTGACACATGTTTATGTTTCTTGTAATTCTCCATTAAGAAATGCAGTCTTAACATCCATTTATTGTAATTTCAAATCTAGGTGTGTTATAATAATTATTATGATTCTTATAGATACAAACTTAGTTACTAGAGAATATGTTTCCTGAAAGTCAATTCCTTCCTTCTACATATAATCTTTAGTTATTAATCGAGCCTTGAACTTATCATTTGACTCATCTACCCTTAGTTTCTTTTTGAATACTCATTTACATCCTATAATTTTCATTTTTTTAGGTAAATCACAAAATTTCAAACATCATTCCTTTTTATGGAATTAATTTTATCATTCATGACTTTGAGCTACAAATCTTTCTCATGTGATTTAATCACATCACTATATGTAATGGGTTCCTTGTGATTTTCTTGATCTATATCTGTCAAGAAACATGAAGGTTCACCGGAATACAAATGGTAATTATTCATATATAAAGACTGAGTTCTCATTCTTTTATTACTAGGAGTATCAGGCAAGTCATTTACAGGTTTATGAATATTTTCAATGTCTCATTCTTTTATTACTGAGTTCTCATTCTTTTATCATTTACAGGTCATTTCCAATTATTTCCATAGATTCATTTGTATTTTTTATGTTTGGTTGATCCTTATTTCTTAGATCATTTCTTTGAACACCATTGAAGTAATCATATTTTATTACAGATAATGGTTCATCTTTATCTTGAGTATGTTCTTGTTCCTCTAAATTTTCTAGAAATATAGCATTTCTATTCTCAATAATTCCTTTTTTCTTATGGAAAAATCTATATTCTGATGATTTATTACAATATCTTATAAATCTATATTTTAATGTTCTAAAGTCTAATTTATCATTAAATTGACTTAGAATGAGTACATGAGTTATTAAATTTCATTTCCTTAGATAATTAATATTGGGTTTTCTTTTATTCTACAACTCATAAGGGGTATCTGTGATAAATTTGGTGGGCATTTTATTCAATATGTAATTTATAGTGGGTAATGTCTCTCTAAAATTCTTTTGAGAGACTTGAATATAATAACATGCATTTAATAGAATTTATTAGAGTTTTGTTTTTCTGTTTCGTTACACTATTTTGTTATGGTATGTATAGCATGGTAATATACCTGTTTATTTTATGTTCTTGATAATATAATTCAAGTTCTTTCAAATTGTATTCCTCATAACTATCCGACTTAACATCTTAATATTATTTCCAAGTTGTTTTTCCACTTCTACTTTATATTTCTTAAAATAACTTAACACTTTATTTTATATGAGATTAAATAAACATATGTATATCTAGAGTAATTATATATGTATATCACAAAATATTCTTTATTATTTAAGTGTTCACATTAAATGGTCTACATATATCTGAATGTTTCAAGGTTAATAATTCATTTTCTCTATGTCCTACACTAAATGATTTCTTAGTCATTTTTACCTTATTAATGTTAGGGAGAAGATTCAATTTTGCCATTTATTCCATTTTTGATTTTCCAGAATGAGTTAATGTAACATGCCATAAATCATAATTAGACAATAAATACAAAGAATAATAAAAAATACTATTATTTATTTCATTGTCTATTACAGAAATGCAAAATAAATCATGTTTTGTAATATACATTCCATGATAAGTACTTTCTTGTCCTTCCCATTTGTTCCATTTTTGATTTTCTAGAATGAGCTAATCTAATATACCATAAATTACAATTAAACAATAAACACAAAGTATAATAAAAAATACTATTATTTATTTCATTGTTTATTACAGAAATATGAAATAAATCATGTTCTATAATATACATTTCTATAGTAAGTACTTTCTTATCCTTTCCAATAGACACACATTTATTATAAAAGTGGACTTCTAAGTCATTCTTTACTAGTGCAGCGACAAAAATTAAATTACGCCTTATGTCAGGTACATAGAAAACATCCTTTAAGATTATAATACTGTCATTCAGATTTAAACGATAGGAGCCAATGTCTTCCACATTGAGATATGTGTTGTTTCCTATGTAAATACATTGCTTACTAGATTTGAATTCCTTGAAAAATTCTAGTCCTTTTCTTGTCTTTGTAATATAACGAGTAGCATCAAAATCTACCTATCAATCATTTGAGTTTGACGTAACACTGTTATTGTATTCGACTACGTCAATGAATATTCTTTTGTTTGTTTTCTGTTTCAGTACTTTACCTTTGTTTATATTTTTGTTTGGACAATTTATTCTAAAGTAGCTAAATTGATCACATAGATGGCAAGAACTCTGTGACTTTTTTGATTGTAATTGATTAGGTTTGAATTGTACCTTATTCGGTCTATTTTTTTGTTTTGGTTTTTGTCATTTCTGGACTTCCGATGCATGATGTTTGCTTCTTCCAGATTCATCTCTTGCTTCCAGTAGTTAGTCATAATTTCTTGTTTATATCCTAATCTTGTTGGCAATTCTGAGAATTGAAGGATGGAGTTGATCTCATCGTTGTGGTCACCATATTAAAATTATTTGGCAAACTATTAAATATAGTTGTTACTTGTAATTTTTCTAGAATAGGAGTTTCTACAATGGATAAATCTTTAACCATAACAATTATGTTGTTCACGTGTTCCACGACACTCTGTCCCTCTTACATTTTATAGGAGTTATACTTTTAAAGGAGGAGTTGAGTATTGATTTCTATGACTTTATCAATACTTCTCTTTCAAAGTATTCCACAAACTTTGTGAAATGTCATTAGTTTCAAAGAATTTTATGAGACTTTCATGAACACAAACCTAAGATTTCTTGTCCTTTTGTCATTGACCTGCTATATCTCCTATTTTTTGACTTTCGTCTTAGAGGCGTTATTGTGAAGTTTCAGAGCATGGTTTCAATAACATATTCGTAATTATCATAAATTAGGACATATTTGATTTTCTAGTGTCACCTTTCATAATTAATCTCATTCAGTTTCTTGATTTTTGCTAACTTTGTGATAATTAACTTGCTAACAGCCATGTGAGTGGATAAGATCTACGAGCGGAGGGAGAAGGAAGTGAGGTCGTTGTGATGCCACAACCAAAACTTGTGGTGGAGAGGCGGTGAAGGATCGATTGGATTGTGAAGGGGTTGGAAGTGTGGCTTGAAGATGGATCATGAGGCAGGGTGTGATAGACAGAAGATCGGTAGCCAGATGAAGGTGGAAGATGAGATCGTAGGTAGATGGGTCGGATCGTCGGTGGAGGTCGTGGTCTGTTCTTGGGCACTAGTGGTAGGTTTTTTTTTTTCGACACGGCACTCGAGGATCTTGTGCTGCACGTTGCGGATGAGGATGAAGTCATCAGAAAAGGTATGTTTCCGACTCTGATGCCACTTGATATGATTGTTGGTTGATGAACTATTAAGGGAGGCTAGGCGTTTTCTAGGATGATTTCGGAAAGAAGAATCATTCCCAAAATAGGTGACGACTCTTATTTATAGAGGAGGCATTAATATTTCCTATAAGCCTCCACTCCTAACCACCTCCGATTTCCAAGGAGAAAAATCCTCCCACTTCCTTTCTTTACGTGGCCTTTATTGACTATTTCCCAATAGTAGGGTGGGTAAATGAGAGTGGTTTTGATTTTGAGAGGTGTATTGGACCTGTGGAACTAAAACTTTCCTTAGTTTTGTTGTTTGGGTAGCTGCCATCCCTTTGCGGGAACATCGTATGTGCACAATTGTGTAGGATGTTCTGTTCATGGGGGAACTTTGGCACGTTGAGCTCCTTGAGTTCTGTTCTTCACTGTCAATTCTTGCTTCTCATGGTTCACAAGGTCTTTAACTTGATCACAATGTCATGGTTATATGGAGTGAGAATGAGGTTTTCTCTGTAAAATCTCGATTTCAGATTCTCACAGGTGGTGGTTATAATTGACTGCACCAATTTCATTTGGCAAAAGACATGTTCCTTCCAAGTTCCAATTTGTGTGGCAAACAACATTTTTCTGTGTTGATTGTGAGTACACTTGGGCAAAGAGGTTTCCAACTTGCTTGTCGAAGTTCTTTTTGTTGCTTTGAAGAAGATTTATGACTTCTCCTTGTTGACCATCCAAATGTTTGTATAGTCGAAGGCTTGCTTTGGAGTGTCTTTTGGATATATGAGGAGTTCTTGAGAAATGTTTGGATGAAGAAATGTGGAGAGAATCACTACATGAAACGAATTTAGATGATCCTTGCCCATGCTGTTTGGCGGTGAAGATGGCTTGAAAGAAACTGTAGAATTTTCAAAGGAGTGGTAACTGATATGGCTACTTTGAGAGGCACAATACTCAAGAGCTCTACCGAATGGACTTCTCATTTAGTTGATAGTATTGCACGTTTGCACTGAGCAATTTTGTAGCTTGTTTTTTCTTTGGTCCTGGATCAAATGTTTGACCGTTGCTGTGGTTTGTATTTCCTCTTATCTTCCTGATAAGAATTTTATTTTGGTTTTCTTTCTTGTTTTCGTTTTTGGTTTTTCAATAAAATTTTCACTAACCACTAAAAAAAGAAAGAAATTGTACTTTTGAGCTCACATTTTCTGTTATGCTACTCCCATGTCATTTGCAAGATCTCTTTTTATGTGTGAGGTTGATAAGGTTATAAATGATACATACTATGATTAGGATTACAAGATGGCTGAGGTTTTGTCTGTGCAAGATGGATGCAGGTGTAATCAGCGATTGTGGAGTGTCCACTGTTCAGTCACAATGTTGCTTCCCCATGGCACTTCAGAGTGCTTCAGTATCTACATGTGGCCAGTCCATGGCCTGGCAGCAGCCAGAAGACTGTTTCTTAATGATTATTACCTATACACTTGTTTAGTGCATCAATACTCCAGAGTTATTGACTTTTTGAGAATGCTACTTTTGAACATTAGCATTTTAGGGTTTTCTTTTCAAGACTATGCCTGGAAAATAATCCTCAGCCCTTTTTTCTTAAATAGATAATGAATAGTATGTTTTAGAAAATTGAACTACTTACATTAGACCTGTGAAGGGGCTTTTCTATGTTCTGGTCTTAGGGTGGCTTATGTACATGTCATTATATCACACAACAAGGACCAAACATATTTTGTGTTGCATGGAATTACAAGTAACGTTATAAATATTATTGTTCTATCCATTTTTCTATTAGAAGCAACGCCTCCCTCTGATTCATACATGTTCTTTACTTAATCAGGTCCGTTAGTGTTTGTTTGATTGTATTTGTGCTGCAAATATTGCATTCAATGTTGTCTCTGCATTTTTGTTGAGAATGCAGATTTTCACCCAACTGCCTAAGAATGATTATTGCTCCATATTTATTTTTTTCTATGATTATTTTGCTAAAATAATAAGAAAACCTTGGTATGCTCATGCTGCAGAACTGAATTAGCATTTTCCACTATCCTTTGTTGTGTCTGCACGTGACTAGTCAAATGATACCCAAATGGGGAATGTTTCTGTATTTTTTCTTAAAACAACTCCCTAGAGGTGGAGAGAGGAAACCTCACAGAAAGGAAGAGAAACATTCCACGGATAGGAACTTTGTTGCATCATTTTTGCTTGCACAACTATATTTATAAATCCAATGTTGAATCATCCTTTTCACACCAAGATTGTGATATAGCTTTTTGTCGTGCACCTTCCTTGCAAATGTCTCCATTTGTGTCTTGGTAAGTTTTAGGTCAAGAACAGGAATTTTCCCTATAGAATGCCCATAGAAAAGAGAAGTAGCTTGACAAAGAAAATCTACCTAATAGAGTATCAAATCCAATCCATTGAATTGATCTTTCTAATGATAATGGTGGAATTACTTGTTGATTCATCCTTGGTTTTGCTGATATCTGCTTGCTGTCTTCTCCAGGAATGCCTTTGAACACCTTTGGTCTGGGTGTAGGTATGTTTATAATATTTGCTTTGATGTTTTGTTTTCTATTATCTTGTCTTTCATCTTTCACTTTATTATTTAATTTCCCAATAATGGCATTGAAGGGGGTGGCTGCGGGGTTGGGCTTGGTCTTGGTTGGGGATTTGGCAATGCTTTTGGTAGTCATTACCGGATGTCTAATATCAAATTTCAGGGAATTGAACTCAACAAAGCTTCTGGTAATCTAAGAGCATTGCCTGGTTCAAATAGGTCTGCTCAAGAGGTCATTACTTGACGGTGATTTTTCCTTTTGTTTAAATCAGGCTCTCCTACCTCCACTATTACCCTATAGAGTAAACTTCATTTGTCTGGAAATACAATATTACAATAATCAATTCAGATTTTCTCTTCTCAATGGTAGCCTCTGACAATTCTCATCATTTTTTGTGATAATTTGATTAGCTACATGGAGACACGGTAGTGCCTTTTCAAGAACCATGATCTCTATTGCTTCCTCTATGGCCTACTTAAAATATTCAATGCTACATTACTAGCGTCTAGTTGTGCTTTTTGTGATTAACTATGTAGGTCTTCAACTTCTACTCAATCTGTGAGTGCTTAAAATAATCTATTCTCTCATTAGCGTTATCAAATGTTGCTTCAAAGTAAACTAGGGAAGTGCATGTGTAGATTGTGAGTAAGAAAACAATTAAAAGATTACCATGCTAAGATTTTGAATATAAAATTGAAATATTAGATACATATTACATATAATTTGTAAAGAACAAATTTTAAAAACGTTAGATTTAGTTTTTGAAATTATTGAGAAAAATAATAATATTTTTTTTTGAAAAAATGTGGGTTGATCTTATCACTCATGAGCCTTTTAATCTAATAGATACAAAAGATGGGAAAATAATAATATAGATTACACTTATCTATCGCTCTTAATATAAGATAAAGGAATTGAAATTTAAAATTAAAAGATTTGTTTTGATTTTTATAATTTTACAAAGATTGAGAAGATTAATTCAGATTTGGAATTATTATTATAATTGGTATAAAATTATTGTGGTTCATTCTTCTAAATTAAAAGATTAATTTGATCACTAATCATAGTCACTTTGTTATTAGTTGCATGTAATATAAAATAAATATTAAAATATTAAAATAACTAATCGAGATTGTTGTTGAGAAATTATAAGATCTAGTTAAGGTCTATTATGGTAATCAAAATTCTAAAAATATAAAAGTGTACTATTTTACTTTTCTTGTGCTATTATTATGATAATCATTAGTAGGCAAACATGACATTTCTTATTATGGAAACATGTTGGATGTTATTGGAGACCATGACTTACCTTCGTGAGGTTTTTAGATAGTTAATACTAATGAAAAAATAGGCAAACATGGCATTCTTATTATGGAAACATGTTGGATGCTATAGGAGATCATAGGTTACCTTCTTGAGGATTTTGGATAGTTAATGCTAGTGAAAAAAAGGCAAACACGACATTTCTTATCATGGAACATGTTAAATCTTATAGGAGATCATGGGCTACCTATTTGAGGTTTTTGGATGGTTAATACTAGTAAAAAATCTACGTACAGTTATCAATGGGTAAGAAATTACTTGTTATTCGTTTCATTTCAAGAGGGATTTGTGCTATTGAAAATTAAAGGAAAAGTAAAGAGTTTTTTGTTTAACCACTTTTCTTGGTGATGCTTGTGTCTCAACTGGAAACGAAAATATTTTCTAGTCATTTCTCAAGTATAAAAAATAAGAGGATTTTATTTCCATGGTCTAGGACTTGAATTCCAACGGAAAATTCTCTCATCACTCATGCCTCCACAACTAGCCTGAGCTCATGATATATATTAGAATATAACATGTTAATAATTCATTTTACAGAACTGTATTGGTGTTATTAATGAAATTTATGTAAAAGCTACAATATATTAGAAATCAAAAAAGTAAACTCTACAAAAATGTTATGATAACTTGTAACTTTGATATGGAGTTCATTTATGCTCTTGCTGATTGGGAGAGATTTGCAGTTGATTATCAAGTTCTTCAAGATGCACTAATCCGATCAAATGGATTTCAATTTCCTCTAGGTATAGAAAATTAAATGTATTTCAATATTTTATATAAATTGATAAATATCTAAAATTTATTTGTACTTTATGCAGTTGTTTGTAGGAAAATATTATTTGATGGATATTAGTTATCTTAATAAACCATAATTTATATGTCCTTATCGTGGTGTTAAGTACCATCTAAGCAAAGTACGATAGAGATCAATTACCAACCAATACTATTGAAAACTACAATTATCGACATTCTTAACTAAGAAACGTTATTGAACGTGCATTTAAAATAGTAAAGCATAAATTTACTATCTTATGAGATTACATGCCATTTTCTTTTGAGACATAAGTTAAAATAGTGTTATCATGTTTTTTATAACACAATTTCATTCCTAGAGAAGACAAAATTAATTTACTTAAAGATAAGTTTGAAGAAAATGAAGAGGCCATTAAAGATCAATTTTTAAATCAAGTATAAACTTCTGAGGAAGAAGATGCTGATGATGAAGCTAAAGAGATATATAAAGGTGTGGAATTATCTCAAGAATAAAAGAAAAAACGATAGTCGATTAGATGGGGATTAATATAGTTAATTTTATGTCTTTGTTGATTATGTGGTTTCCTTAGTTCTATGATCATTGTAAAATTGAAAACATTTATGTTTATTTAGACAAATTAAAACTACTTTCCTTCTATTTCTATTGGCAGACATAAACACACTACTTTTGTTTTGTGTTTATTTCCAATGATAGGTATAAACATCAGAAATTTGGTTAAACGGAATATAGATTTTGTTAGTTTTTGTTTACTTTGGTTTCTCTTTGACTAATATTTTTCGTTTGCTTTTGTTTCTAAGGTACAAATAGTTAGTCTCTTTGGTTTACCCAAAGTTTTACCTTTTACAAAAAAAAAAAAAAACTTTTGCCCAAAGTTATAATTTTATCTGCTTTATCCCTTATCTGTTTACTCGTTTATATATTAGATAGGGTAACAAAATAGGTTAGTTTTTATAATGACCTCAAGTCGCTACATCTAAATCTAACTATATATGTTTTTCATTAACTCTAAGACTAAATTCAACAATACACAACATAAATAAAAGCACTATTAACTAAAATAAATTTAACTACTTACTTACCTAGAAACTTTGATGTGTGGTCGAGTGACTCCATCTCTATACACACTAGCAAGCTCTTTCTCTTATCTTATACCTATAAAAACAAATGCACATGAGTGACCATAGAAAGGTCACTTAATACACACCTTACCTAAACACACAACAATTAGGTGACCAATACCGAGGAAACGAGCGTAACTACACCACAACACCAAAACTCCGGCACTACACTTGGATGTTGAAACGCCACAATATGGTAACTCATCATTGTCGAACAAGTAACGAATCCTTTAAAATCATGCCTTTGAAACCATTTTTTTTTTCTTTCTTTTCAAAACCATATACATGTCTCTTAAAACTTTTATACATACTTGAAATGGTTACATATGCCAAATTAAGTGTACAACTACAGCAAAGTGCCACATCAAACACAGAGCCTCTACTCAAGTCCATATTTCAAAATCACGTCACTCATAGGCGCAACCAAAAGTAAGCCACAAACAAGAATTGGCCACAAGTAGTTGTTGAAGACTCTTGTTTTTCTCAACTGCACTGCCACGGACAGTCGCAACCTTCGTCCTGAGTCCAACCTCACATAAATATCCTCAACAATGTGTTGTGCTGTCCAGTGCCAAGAAGCTAACACCGGTCATAAGTAGGGGATAAAGGCTGGTCCTAGGATTTAAGGAACCAACAGCTTGGATTTCTTCTGGACTTAGAGGAGTCACAAAACAAAGGATAAAGGCTAGTTCTAGGTTTGAAGGAGCCAGCGACTCGAATATCCTCCAGACTTAGAGGAGTCACGAGACAAAAGGATAAAGGTTGGTCCTAGGATTCAAGGAATCAGCGGCTCGAATCTCCTCTAGACTTAGAAGAGTCACGAGACAAAAGGATAAAGACTCGTTCTAGGATTTAAGGAACCAGCGACTCGAATCTCTTCCAGATTTAGATTAGTCATGAGACAAAAGGATAAAGACTAGTCCTAGGATTCAAAGAACCAACGGCTCGGATCTCCTCTGGACTTAGAGGAGTCATGAGACAAAAGGATAAAGACTAGTCCTAGGATTCAAGGAACTAGTGGCTCGGATCTCCTCCAGACTTAAAGGAATTACGAGACAAAAAGATAAAGGTTGGTCCTAGGATTCAAGGAATCAACGGCTCGAATCTCATCTAGACTTAGATGAGTCATGAGACAAAAGGATAAAGACTGGTCTTAGGATTCAAGGAACTAGCGGCTCGGATCTCCTCCGGACTTAGGAGTCACAAGACAAAAGGATAAAGACTGGTCCTAGGACTCAAGGAACCAGTGGCTCGGATCTCCTCCGACTTAGAGGAGTCATGAGACAAAAGGATATAGACTGGTCTTAGGATTCAATGAGTCAGCGGTTCGAATCTCTTCTAGACTTAGAGGAGTCGCGAGACAAAAGGATAAATATTGGTCCTAGGACTCAAGGAACCAGCGGCTCAGTCCTAGGATTCAAGGAGCCATTGACTCTAATCTCCTCCAGACTTAGAGGAGTCACAAGACAAAATGATAAAGACTGGTCCTAAGATTCAAGGAATCAGCAGCTTGGATCTCCTTAGGGTTTAAGAGTCACGAGACAAAAAGATAAAGATTGGTCCTAGGACTCAAGGAACTAGTGGCTGAGATCTCCTTCAGACTTAGTGGAGTCACGAGACAAGAGGATAACGAGAATCTGCGACTCGCTTGCTAGCCAAGGGGCTTGTCTTTGTCTATAGCTTGTCTGCTTCGTTGTGTCACTATTTTGCTCGTCCATTTGACACTATCGGTGCTATAGGACGATGATGGTTGATCTGAGTAAACCATTGCTCAGATTCTGCATTGATACGTGGGGCTTGGTTGATAAAGGTTTCATGAGGGTATTGTTTCTTCCTCAAATAAGGTGGACTTGCTGGATAATTTCTGACAATTCTTTAGGCTCACTATTGTGCTTCTGACTGACCTCTGGGGAGTTCAACTTTGGCTTTGGCTTATAGACTGTCTCGCTTGCTGGCTAGGGAAGTACTGATATTCCGACTTTGCTTTGATCTTGGAGGGATATGGCTGTTGTTGCCCTTGTTCTTGCACTCGAGCTATGGAGCAGACACTATGTTCTGGACGAAGGTACTGTCCCAAAAAGGGTCAACAAAAAGGGCAACTGACATGCCCCTGATTGATGTGGAAGGCTATCACCATAAAGGCAACTGACATGTCCCTGGTGTACGGGATCCTCTGTCAGATCTTTGGCCAAAGAGCAACTGACATGCCCCTAGTTTAGGACCCAGCGAGACTTTGCAAAGTTGACAAACGATAATGCCTATAGAAATGATAGCGTCATGTATATCACCCTTAGGATTTGAAATGCTAATGATGTCTGCTATGAGAATAGGGGAAGACCTTGATTCATGAGACACTATCCGAACTTCTAGGCTATGGGTGGATCTCCGGTATGGGTGACTTGTGTGGGAGTAGCTCGTTGGAAGACATGGTAGATTAGGCTCTATGTCAAACTCTTGGGGAATTAAACCTACCTTTTTTGACTTTTGGCTCATTTCTTTTCTCTCTCTTAGGCTTGTAGGCTCGCTCCAACCCTTGCTTGGGGGTAATGGGCATTTGGATTAGGATGAGGCTGTTATAATTATGTGAGAGAGGTGGCTAGTCCTTTTGCTCATTTGGGCTCTTCGAATGTTTGCTTCGACTCCTCCCTAAGGCAAGTGATAGGGATAGAGTTGGTCTAGTTGCCTCTCTCTCTTAAGGCTAGCTTCTGTCTACGACTTCTGTCTCCTTATTTCTTTTGTGCCATTGTGAATATGTTTATTTTTCTTTTGGTTCACACTTATGCTCGTTCCTAACATTTTATCTCCTTTTGGAGGTGTAAGTCCCTATGGAAGTTTGGACAGTTCGCCTAATTATGGTCGGATGGTGGCTCCCTCGCTCACTAGAGTGTCTGAGTAGTATCAACTAAAGAGGTATATACCCTTCTTAAGCAGGCTAACTATTTTGATTTTCATCATCAGGTTATGATGCTGATGCATTTATGCATAGATACATGCAGTTATTGATATGCTTAAGTTGCTGATGCGTACAAAAGTAAAAAGAGCAAATGCTGTGGATTAGATGCGCATGGATTGCCTTTTTATTCTAGAAATATGTATGCATGATAGAGTGGTGGATGATGCATGATGTGCGAAAGAATACTTTGTAAGGCAAGGATACACACCTTTCACTCATTGGTAGTACTTTTTTAGATAACACGTGTTGACTAGCTCGGATAGCTCGACGTTGTCCATGTCCTCGAGGATTGTTGCACCTCCTGAATAGACTTGCTTGATGATATAGGGATCATGCCAGTTAGGTCAGAATTTGCCTTGATCGTCAAGGAGATGTATGGCCCGTCAAATCAGATCGCCTAGTGTGAAGTTCTTAGGTCAGATTCTTTTCTAATATGATCTTACCATTCTTCCTTGGTAACAACAGGCATTATGCATGGTTTGTAGTTTGCACTCATCAATCAGATTCAGCTGGATGCATCTATCCTCAACCCATTCTGCTTCTTTTAGTTCAGCCTCTCTCAAGATTCTGAGTGATGGGACCTCTATTTCAATTGGTAGGATCGCTTCCATACCGTACACCAATGACTAAGGTGTCGCTCCTGTTGATGTTCGGACCGAAGTTTTGTAAGCCCATAGCGCATAGGGAAGCTTTTCATGCCAATCCTTGTGTGTCTCGATGTTCTTCTTTAGGATCTTGATCAGGTTCTTGTTTGCTGACTCCACGACACCATTCATCTGTGGGCCGTACGGGGAGGACTTGTGACGTTTGATCTTGAGGCTTTGCAGATAATCCTCCAACCTCTGAACTATGAATTTTTTTCGTTGCCTGAGATAATGGAGTGTGGCATTTCGTACCAGGCTATGATGTTATTCTTGATGAACTTTTCTGTGGCTATGGCTGTGACAGTCTTGTAAGAGACTGCTTCTACCCATTTGGTAATGTAATCTATGGTCACCAGGATGTAACTATAACCGTTGGATGATGTCGGATGGATGGCTCCGATAATGTCTATTCCCTAAATAGAGAAAGGCTACGGTGAAGACATGCTGTGTAGCTGTTAAGGGGAAGCATGTATGAAGTTCTCGTGAATCTGGCAATTGTGGCACTTGCGCACAAATCGACAACAATCTACTTCCATAGTTGACCAAAAGTAGCCTTGTGACATGATCTTCTTGGCTAACAGTATTCCATTTATGTGAGGGCCACATGTCTCAACGTGGATTTGAAGCATCAAGGTATCGACCTTCTTCTTATTGATACACCGCAAAAGCATATGGTTATATGATCTTTTGTACAAATGCTCTCTGCCCAACACGTATTTTGATGCTAGATGCGCCATGGTCTTCTTATCTGTTACTAATGAGTCGGTTGGGAGATTGCCTAATTTTAGGAAGGTTTTAATGTCGTGATACCATGGAAGCTCTGTTGACAGGTCCGCTTCCTCTATGCTCATGTAATGGACGAACTGCTCTGCTCGGGTGATCGATACGTCGACTGTGCGCTCTTCAGGTATTGAGAGCCAGGAGGCAAGGGTTGCCAGTGCATCTACGTAGGAATTTTTAGCTTTAGTCATGAAGGAAAAGTGTACTTCTTTGAACTCCTTGACAAGTTGTAGGAGATATTCGTGATATGGTACGAGCTTTGGATCTTTGGTTCTCCAGTCACCATTGATATGAGATATGACTAACATGGCATCTCCATGTACTTGTAGCTTTCGTGCGCCCTGTTCTAATGCGATCTGCAGTCCCAAGATGCATGTCTCGTGCTCGGCTTCATTGTTGGTGCACTCGAAAGTAAGCTTTCTGGAAAAGGGGGTCATTTGTCCTCTTGGTATCGACAATACTACACTGATTCCTCTACCCCTCTTGTTAACGACTCCGTCAAAATATAGATGTCCCTGGGACTTATTTTTTGGCTCCTCAGAATCTGAATCTCCCATGGCGAACATGATGTCTTCATCAGGGAACTGCGTCTGCAAAGGCTCGTATTCTGGCAGTGGTAAGTCGGCTAGGTGGTCTGCTACTGCTTGTCCTTTCATTGATTTCTACGTGACAAATGTAATGTCGTACTGGGATAGTAGCATCTGCCATTTCACTCATTGTCCTACTAATGTCGGTTTTTGGAACATGTACTTCATGAGGTCGTGTTGGCATAGGAGAAGGACCGGATATGCTATCATATAGTGTCTGAGGCACTGGGTGGCCCAAATAAGGGATAGATAGATCTTCTCAATAGGGCTGTACCTGGTTTCACAATCGTTGAACTTCTTTCTCAGGTAGTAAATGACTCTCTCTGCGTCCCAACTCATTGTGTTGCCTAAGGACCGCGCCCATGGAGTACTGAGTGGTGGAGAGATATAACAATAGAGGTCGTCCGGGTGTTGGTGGATCCAAGACGGGGTTTTGTAAGGAGCTACTTGATTTTGTCGAAGGTGGCTTGACACTCCTCATTCTAGTGGACCTACGCGTTCTTTCTTAACAGCTCGAATATAGGCTCACAGATGGGGGTAAGCTGTGTGATGAACTGGCTGATATACTGTAATCAACTCAATAAACTCCGAACCTCCTTTTTAGATGTAGGGGGAGGTATGTCAATGATGGCTCTTGCTTTACGAGGGTCAACCTCGATTCTCCTTTGACTGATGATGTATCCTAGAAGCTTGCCCGAAGACACTCCGAATATGCATTTGTTGGGGTTAAGACGGAGTTTGTACTTTCTGAGGCGGTCAAATAGCTTTCTGAAATAGACAAGGTGTTCCTCAGGCTCTTTGGACTTGGCAATCATATCCTCTACATATACCTTTATTTATTGATGCATGAGGTCATGGAAAAGTGTGGTTATTGTCCTTTGATAAGTAGTGTAACCATGCCGGTGAGGAGATTCCGCAAAAGAATGCGAAATCGGTCGGCAAAATCACGTCGAAAAACAAAACAAATGCAAAATGCAGGAGTCGCCACCTAGTCTATTATGGAAGACGAGGAAAACCATAAACATGAAAA
>JAMKQA010001655.1:0-29719 GCA_024699735.1 Posidonia australis | reverse complement strand
GGTTTGTGTGTTGTGGTGGCGCGGTCTGGGAGGAGATCGCACGGGGTTTATTTTGCTTCCCGGGATCTCGCTCGCTCTCTGTGTTTCCTTTGCCATTTTTTCTTTGTGTGTCTTTGTTGGTATTCTGCAATTCATATTCCCTGGTGCATATAGCACAACGTCTTTAAGACAAGGGAGTTCATAATACCATCCATGGAAGCTCCAGAATTATGCACTGATTTTCCAAGGCATCTATCAAGCTTTGGTACGTGATATGAATTCATGCTTGCCACTGCCATCAAAACAAAATTAAGAGTCTCCCGCAAAGAATATTCAGAAATTGACACTGACTTCTGCTGTGACATGCTTTAGTTTAGTTGTGAATATTTATCAACGTAATCCATTTTGACAGATGAGGGCATCTCTTGCCATTGGTTGAATCTACAGTTGCAGAGTTGCGGATCCTATAATATTGTTACTAGGCATGAGTAGTGACCATATTCCACGTGAGTGCTGATATCCAATTATAATCACTTCATATTGGACTTATCTGCTCGTAACTTTTGTTTTTAGTAGATATTAAGTGTTAGTGTAGATAATATAGTTGAATTTATCTCTTACCATTGGTTAAATCTATAGTTGCAGAGTTGCGGATCCTATTTTTGTTATCAGGCATGAATAGTAACCACATTCCACATCAGTGCTGATATCCAATCATAATCACTTTATATTTGGAATTATCTGCTCGTAACTATTGTTTTTAGTGTTAGTGTGGATAATCCAACAACAACGTCAAATTCTAACAATTCCTTGATATGATGTTATGTGACAGTGAATTAGCAAATTGTTCTTTTTACTCAAATTTACTTGTATCCTTTGAGGGTCCCATCGTCACGTCCTTGTTGCAATGTGTATTTGGTCAAGAGAATGGGTGTTTATGTCAGTTGTTTTGTATTTGGTCAAGTGCTGTTATCAGCAATGGTTTAATTTTAGTAGGCCTTCTCCTGGGATGAATGTCAGAAGATGCTTCTAATCTATAAGGGATATTTAAAGGTGCTGAAGTGATTTTGACGATCAGCATTTGGATGCTGATTCTTTCGATAATTTCTTTTTAGCTCTTAGCTGTGTTTACATGGTTGTGAAGAAATATAGAATACATGATTAACCTTAGTAAGTTCTGTTGGTAATAAACATGGTACAGTTGCATTTGCTTGTTGATCCAGACGGTCGCAATTTTGTGCCTAGCGTTCATTGGTACCAATATGGATGGATCTTGTTCAACGTTGCAAGTAATGTGTTTTGTTGCACTTATTCCCTTTTCTTCCAAAGAACAGTGAACAGGTAACCATGTCTTTGTTATATGTGGCTAATGCTTAAATTTTGACCTTATCATGGTCCTCAAAACATGAATGCAGGTTTTTCATTGGATGTTACTGCCCATTTCATACTTATCTATTGTTTTTTAGTAAATTGCCTTTGTTGTTTTTAGTTTTTATACTCTTGTGATACATCTTGTATTTCAGTTCCTCCATGTGTTTAGTTTGTTTCTGGTCAAGCAATTCATATCTGATTATTTTTTGTGGCTATTTTCCTTGCTTATTTGTAGTTTTGCAGCTAATTCCTAATATACCATCTAAAGAATCTTGATATGGTGTACAAAATGTAGTTTGTCCTTTAGGCTTTAGTCCTGTTCTCTAGCGGGTTTTCCTGCATGGGAGTTTTTGAATCAAGTTAAACAAATTTTCATTTGGTCATCCCTGTTATCAAGGGTGTTTTTCTGTATGGAAAATTTTGAATTTGACCAAACAATTTTCATTCAGTTATCAGATAAAGAGTATTTTCTGTATGAAATCTTCATATTCTACTATAAAATTTTCAGTCAGCCATGTGATCAAAGATATTTTTCCTTGAGGGAAATTTTTAAATTTGATTAAACAATTCTCAGTTGGCCGAGGATTAGAGCATGGAGCTTTCATCTAGCTTCTTTAACTCCATAGCCTTTGTTATTTTTTATATATTTTTTGTGAGTTAGTTTTTCTGAATAAATCTAGGGTATCTTCCTGCATGCAGTTTATTGAGTTATTGTAAGTTTCACCTGCGTGATCATTAATTTTTCAGAAATGATTCCATTCCTGAGTAGATCAATTTTGACAGTCATTTACAATACTCATGTTATGGCATTGTTTGCAATACTTCCCACGAAACAAGTCTGAGTCGGTTGTGTGATCAAGTAAGTCAACTATAGAGAAGTTTTATCCATTTTTTTCTCTTGAGAATGCATTTTCTATAGCAAAGATGATTGCCACTTCTTAGTGAAACTAGTACCTTCTCCCATATCAGGGTAGGATGTTTGTACATGTGTTAATTGAGAAAATTCATATATCAGAGATGTGATTTTGTTAAAACAAACTTATATTCATGCCTTTGGTAAGTTATTTGTCAGCATAAGGCCACAAATTATCATTCATGAGCGTAAGTCTGCTGGACGTTATTCTGATTTTAGTTGCGATGGAGTGGTGTTTTGCGAGCGGTGTTGCAAACGTGCAGAGCTATGAAATTACACATGTATACGTATCGGGCTTTATACTAGTCTTGTTGATGGGCTTGGATTTTTTTATCAAAACTCTCGGTAATTGGTACTCTGTATTTTTACTTTTGTTTTTCTACTTTTAGATTTTCGTTGCAGTTACTCGATTTCCTCATAGCATTAGTGTTATTGTGCCTTGTTATGGTATCATATACTGAAGTTATAGTTGGTAAGTTTCGTTAAATCCGTTTCAGAAAAAAGGATTCAGATATTAAAGTAATCAAATGTAATATTACCTATTGGTGGGAATATTAGGAGTGGGCACTTAAACCGTCTAAATTGGTTAATCGAACCAAATCAAATTATTTTTAGTAGTTCGGTTTGATTTTTCAAATTCAGTGGTTTGGTTTGATTTGGAATATCTCCAAACTGAAGCATATGGTTGAGTTTGTGGTTTTAAGAACGGTTTAATTGAACCAAATCAAATCGAACCTAATATAAATTATATATGTTAATATGTATATTAAATATTTAAAAAAATATAATTATATTCCTTTTAGAATCATGGTTTGAATCATAGTCATTCTTATGTATCTTTTACTAAGTTGTTCTTTTAACTGATTGTTATTGGAAGTCAAATAAAAACGTTTTTGGTCATTCTTATGTATCTTTTACTAGACTGTTTTATATTTGATATTTGCAGTTGATAAGTTTCACTACTGTAATTTTATCATAACATGATACACGAGAATTTCATATTACTAGGAATCGTGTTTTCTATTTAATTTTCGTAGTATTAGATGTGGTTATTGTCATTTTATCTCATATCCAATTATATTCTTTCATTTTTTATTATCAACATATTATTTTATTTTTTTTTATTAAATGGTTAAACCACATATTGAACCGAATCAAACTGATTTTGAATGGTTTAGTTTCAATAGATAAAATGTTTCAATTCGGTTTGAAAATTGTTCAAATCGAATTATATGATTTAGTTTGTGTTTTTGCCTCAAATCGATTCAAATCTAACTATGCCAATCCTTAGGGAGTATGCCCATCATCTAGGCTACCCTTTCAAAAAATGAAAATGTAAGGTGACATGATTCTAATTTAAAATATTAGACTAAGCTATGAAATTCGAAAGAAAGTGAGATTAGCTATCTAAAGAAAATAATCTAGGTTTAAATAACGTTTAGAACATGATACAAACGTACAAACGGGCGTGAGGGATACAAGGATACTATTAATAAATTTGAACCACTTCTGTAAAATTAGAAATAGAGCTCAACATGGGTTGCAATTTCGACTTAAACAAGTAAAGGTAATGATTTAAATTGTAATTGTATCAACCATAGTCATAAATGAATCATAAATTCACTAGATAAGTAGCCTTTTGTGTTGCTTAAAGTAGACTTCCATCTCTTCATTTATCTCCGAATCTTCTGGTCTTTGTGTTTGAGTTGCATCTTAGTGATTAAGACAAAATTTAACTATGCTAATTGGATTGCAATTGTCATTCCCCAGCCTGGGTCAAGGAAGAGGGAAGCATTCCACCAAATATTTGTCACAAAGAAAACTTCATTTTCCTAAAAAAAAAACTAGGGGTGAAAACTTTATTTCGCCTCAAACTTATAACTGAAGTCAGATGATTGAGTTACATTCTTTTTTGTTTACTATGAGTGAGAGTGGCTTGAGTTATTCAAAAGTTGAACATGCTTTTTAGACGTCAAATCAATGCAGAGGGGAGTTACTCGACGGAGGATTGCTTTGGCATCCATATTCTCTCCTCATCTCTAATCACGGCAAAGTCAGTAATTAAATTAATATATTACATATTGTAAATCGATCGATATCCACTCTACACCTGCATACACTTGTATAATACCCAGATAGTTTGGTAGAAAGATTTACATCTAAAGATTTATAGAATTCCATAGAGCCTTGAGTCATCCTTCTCGTTGTTGAAGTAGCGATGCAGAATGATTGGAGAAAGATGGAAATAGATGCCCCAAATGAAGATTTATGGCAAGCACAGGGGAGATGCAAAAGTTGGGTAGAAGATTGCAGATTAAAATCTAGGTTGTTGAATTTATGTTTTTCTAATTTCCAACCAAGAATTTGTAAATATGCTGCTTAACTTTTTAAGAGTCAGTTTGGTAGAGTTTTAGTTTTTAAATTCAAATGTAGAATCTAACTTCTAGTAAGAAATTGTTATTAATCAATTTTTGAAAATGTAAAAGAATTATTGTTTCAAAAACTACATGTTTCTAAGAAGTTAATAGTATTTAGTAGAACTACTATATCATTATAACTTCTAAAAAGAAATTATATGTTCAAAAGTTGTTTAAAAAATTTACCAAATAGATCTTAAAACATCTATCTGTGTTGTTGGACAATTGAGTCAGACTTGTATTCACTCTCAATTAGAGAGTGATTCAAGTTTAATCTAATAAAAGATTTAATGTTTTCAAAAAAAAAAAAGAAGGTTTATGAACTTGTAAATTCTCAACGTTTGTTGCTTTAGAGTTGAGTAATTTGAACATTAGATTAGAATTTGCTTATGATACAAGACTTTCACTGAGTAATGCAAGTCATACGAAATTTAGAGGTCATTGTATGCATGACTACTAGCACATATGCATTGATATAGATCAGTACTTGGTTTGATCCTTGAGATCATAGGGTCTAGGATCTTTGGACCATCTGTTAAACAATTGGATGAGAGCCACCGCCAGCATGGCTCTTTGTAGTCTGACGAGGATTTCTCTTTTGCGGTAACTCAGTTGAGACAGGAGCTCCAACTCATGAGCTTGATGACGGGAAAATTTGACTTCAAACCCTCCCTTCCTACTGTTGTAATCCAAGCACCAAGACATGGACATCTTTCGACAAGCTTTAATGGTCCTGCCTGTGATAATAAGTTTGGATTTGCTTCTTTCTTGTTGTCATCCTTGATCTCTAACTAGAGCGGAGATTTGTGCTCCGTCAGGGAAACATTTTGCTTTCAATCAGAGCTTGAATTCGTGTTTCCTATTGGAGGTAGTTGTTTTGATTCAACTTCAGGGTCATGAATTTTGTCACATTCAATGGATATGGATGACTAACGGAGAATGAAGAAGAGGAAGCACATGTGATATCCCCATTTAACACTTGAAAGTAGAAAAGGGTGAAGACACTACTTTCATTCTAACAACTATTTAGTAATTACAACTTTGCAAAATAATACAATGGATATCTTAGAATTTTCGTAAATAAATCCTTTCAAATGCTATTTATACCAACTAACTAGAGAAATTTCAAACTCTTGCACGTCCAACAAGGGAGACCACATATAATGATCATCACGCTACAATTTGTTGGGTTTACCTGCTTCTTTTGATATCATATGTAAACATTAAATGCACCTCCCAAAGTTCAAACGACCACCATTATGTATTTGTGTGCTTTGCTGCTTTCATTTCCCACCACACAGCTGTATATTACTATCTACTTCTAAAACAAAATATCAAATGGAACACAAACACGATAGAAGTTTCAAGCCCTCATGAAAAAACCAGAGAACTTTCTTTCTTAACCCAAGAAAGGTTACTCATGAAAGAACTTTGTTAATACCAAACTTGGAAAGAAAAAAAAAATTAAATTAAAATTAAACTTACAAAAACCGTAAACAAGAATGTGGAAATCTAACACCAGAACAAAATGAGAGGTGGGGCGTTGTGGTGAGGAATCCAACGGCAAAAAAACAAAGTCCCCAACCAATCCCCAAGTTATGCACAATAAAGTCCTTTCCTTTCCCTGAATCGTCTGAAATCACCAATTTACCATCCCTGGATCGGCCATCTCTTCACCGGATCCGGCAGCCACGACGACCTCTTGTTTTTCTTCTTCGTTGTCTTCGCCGCCGGCAGCACGCTTACCTTCTCCACGACGTGATTCCAGCCGCCAGCTTGCTTGCCTCCGAGCTGAATAACGCTCATCTGTCTCCTGTGCGTGTGCAGGTCGAAGACGCGGGTGAGAAGCTTCCACCTCGTGGTCACCGTCGGCGGACTCCACCGGTCCGGAAGGCTCAGAGAGCTCGTCTCTGTCCTCAAGCTTCTCTTGATCAAAACCCCCATCTCTCTGCTACGAGGAGAGGAAAGGGGAAGAGAGATAGCGAGAGAAAGAGAGGGAGAAAGACGGCAGAACTAACAGCGAGTCATGCCGTTGAGTTTTGAGGCCTTTGTCTTGTTTACGCGTTTACGTATCTTTTGCTCTTGTTATGCTTCACCATTAATTAAGAAGTTTGGTTTTTTTTTTTTTTTTTTTAATGAAAAGTAGTATGACTCGAGTGAGTCTTGTGCAAGATAAGGTGGTGCAAAACAACAAATTGCCATCCACGGTATGTTAAAGACAGTTGTCACATGAGAGAGTTGGAAAACGGGTCAAGTTGGGTCGGATCGGTCGGTCTAAGAAAAGCTCAGTCCGCCTGGACCTGAACTGGATTAGGTTGGCCCAAAGGTTGGTCCAGGTTGGATCGGGTCGGACCGGTTTCTGCAGACCATGGCCCTGGCACAGCCCATGGCCCGTATGTGGGTCGGGCTAGGCCATTAGGTTTAAACTGAATTTTTTTTTTATTAATAAAAAATATTTGAAATATAATAATTTTTTTACATAAAAAATACAAAAGATATTTACATCATTTGTTTTACTTTTTTTTTTTAAATTTTACATCAAGAATTATTCATTTGGGGTATCTGTTCTGACTATTGAAGTTGAGAGGAGAGAATTTATAGGGTAAATGGAGTGATAGTTGTTGAGATTAAAAAAATAAAAATAAAAATAATGCAACAGCTAAATAGTCATTGAAAACGACTACATTATTAGCCGTTGCCCGTTGCCAACGGCTTTATAGCCGTTACAGAATGGTGCGTCAGCCTGGTGAGCCAGACTGGTGCATCAGGTATGTGCGTCTCATTTTTTTTTAAGTTTTTACTGGCAGGTCGGCCCAAACCGGCTCGGTCTAGCTCGACCTAGATTGATTTCACTGGCCAAATTGGGCCTAGTAAACGGAGCTTCGCAGACCTAGACCTTGGACCTGGCACGGCCCACGACGGGCCTGGCACGGTCCGACCCGCGGAATTTTTTGGGTTGGGTCCGTCCGACCCGATTTCCACCTCTACTTGAGAGACGTGTCTTCACGTTAAACCTTTCTCAACCGTATCGTCTCCCTTTCCTCGTCATTTCTTCCTTGGCAAACAACCAAAAAATCAGGGACTCAACCGAGTCCCCCACGGGCCACGAACATCCAAGTTGTCGATTTCTAATTAGACGATTTTCTATGCAACCCATCATCGCCTGACTTGCCATCCTCCACCACCACTTCCTGTAGGCAAATCAATTGTCTGGCATCGAAAAATCTGGATACAACTCAAGCAACAACTGATGTTTCAAAGATTCCATTGCCGCCACCACCTCAAGGTGGCATTGTTTGTAACCTTCGAATCTCCAATCTAATAATAAACTATAAGAGGAGTGTGGTTCTCATATGGTAGCCTCGTGTTATCATAATGTTATTTCAGAAGGCCTAGCTTTCGACATCATCATTCATCATTTTTCTCATGTTACATCATTTTTTGTCGATTATTGTGTGTCTCGAATTTGTCGGTAATCTCTATGCGAGTTCTTGATTTAGGTAACGTCTTGCATTAATTCCGAGTTTTGAAATATTACACGCTCTGTGAAAGGATTAAATTGCAGATTACGTAATAGAGATAGACGATATTGAAGTACCGAAAATCAACTGGCTAACTGACTGTAGGAAAAAATGGGAAAGCAAAAACATCTGTGGAAGGGCTCCGATCATCCCCACCTTTGAGATCTACTTCACCTTGCGACTCGTTTTGAGTGGAAGGCCTTCAAGTGCCGTCTTCTTGACCAGGACAACTCTGATGACTCTATTTTACCTGTTATTTCCCGACGATCAGGCAAAGCTGCGTCCTCTTCCTCGTCCACACATGCACAGGTACGTGGATCTAGGAAGACCCTTTGTTCCCCTCTTTCTTTAAAACCAAATTCTTCTTCTGGCATCCCCCTTGAGCCTGTTTCATACTATCTCTGCGACGATCGGTCGAGGGGAACACGGCTGGTTTGGCCACGTTTTGGGCGGTTTTTGTTGTTTTTGAACAGATCCGATTCTTTGTCCTCTCCATGGCCTCAGTCCGGAGATCGACCAGATCTGGTCATTGACATTCTCTTTCGAACTCTTAAAATATTTTTTAGCTAGCTGCGAAATTTTAATAGATGTTATTTTGATTCTGAGATGAATATGGTCTCTCCTGTGATAAATAATCTTTTTTCAGTACATTACTACTCTGATCTTGCTCGTAATAATAATAAGAGATGTAAAAAAATAGAAATGCCTTCATGCAAATATGATTTTACCTGTGATTCTCCCAGCAATCAAGATCTTTTTGATAAGAGTAGGTGTAAATCTTATGATTTTCAGGAGATTTCATGTTTAACAGTGGAAAATATTATTCCTTCTTTCTCTGATGAAGTTTTTAGTTCTGTTTCTTCTCCGACTCCAGCGATCCCAATGCCAATCGGCGGTCGACGGACCGTCGTCTCCCTTGCTAGTCAAGGGAAGCCACAGGGGGCAAGTTCCCTAGGCTCTGACATGGGTGCCAGTTTCTTTGTAGCATCCTTGTCTTCTATGTGGAATTATACGGAGTATAAGCCATCGATTATTACTATGATTTATGATAATAATTCCCATTATCTCGAGGAATCTCCTCTTAATTACTCTGGGGATTGATCGGTCCAAATATCTAATGACAAAATTAATTCTCCCTCCGTTTCGACGGGACTTTTGGGTTTCTAAGATGACAACGGTCTTTCTACAGTAATAAATGCGCACAGTAATTCTTTCTCTTAGGACATTAATAATATGCATATTTCCTACGAACCTTATAAGAAACCACTTTATGTTTCTTCGTTCTTTAGTAGGCTTTCTTCCAATCCAGAGAAAATCTCTAACAAGGAGATTTATTCTGACAACTGTGATCATTTCAATGACTCTTCTTCCTCTTCCCCACCCACTGGTGAGAGATATCCCTTCACTGGCACAAGATTTTCAGTTCTCTCCTCCCCTGTTAAGTCTTTCTCTTCCTCTATTTGCATCTGGTGCTTCTATTTGCATCTGGTGCTTTGTGTGACACTAGGAATTCCTCTTCAGCTCCAGAGGACTTGGGAGGCGACTGGAAGGTGATAACTAAGAAGAAAACCTGCTCCCTTAGGGTAAGCTTCTGTCGTTTGATGAGAAGATGCTTTAGCTGTGGCCTGTGAGGGCATGTCAAAAAATTTTGTAAGTTCACAAGTGTTTGTTTTAAGTGCAAATCTCATTCTCACTCTATAGCACTATGTAAATGTTTTTAGAACTCTTCAGCCTCCATTCTCCATCCTCACAGTATGACTGGCCTTTCCCCTCACAATCCCACCATTTTATCTCCTTCTGAGGCTGTATGTGACCTCTATCAGTCTTTATCACTCAGTGCCATAGTTACCTCACATACCCCTCATCTCACTAAGGAGGCACTAGAAGAACACCTACGTGCTTGCTGGCCCTGTACCTTTGAAGTGGAGGTGTAGATCTTCTCCCTAGGAAAGTTTTTACTGGTATTTCCTTCCACTAAAGCTAGGAATGAAATCCTTAACATGTATGGATCATCCCTTCAGATGATATCTACTTCCTTTATCCCTTGCTCCCGCAACTCTAATGCGGTATTTACCCTAAAGGAAGAAGGGGTATGGATTAGACTTGAAGGAATACCTCACCATCTTTAGAATGTAGACATCTTTCGTCATATGGTTTCTGGATTTGTTGAGTTGTTGAAAGTTGATTTGTCCATTGATTATGCGAAATTCCTTGGGTTTTCTAGAGTCAGGATCAGGATTCACCCAGGCAAAGATATCCCTGACTGTAGATTTTTCGCTTTTGAGAAAATTGTTTACCCTATCAAATTTAAGCGTAGTTGGGACATTTGTTTCCCTTCTGCACCTACTTCTAAGACACTCCCTGCTTGGCCCACTAAACCCACTCCAACACAATCAGGTTCCAGTGGTCTATCTCCTATCCACAAACCATTCAAAAATAACAAAGGGTGGAGAGGAGGCAAAGGTAGTAAAAGCTCCAGAAATGGTAAAAATGTGTGGACTAGATCCACTAGTCTTAGCCTACAACCTTCTGCCAATTCAGCTGGTATCCTTCCTACTCCCACTCCTCCTTCTCCTGCAGGTGGTCACAATTCCTCAACCTCTCTATCCACTCAACAACCTCCCCTTAACCTTCCTCATACTATGGATGAAACATCCAAATTTGTGGAGACTGAAATTAAAGCAAAGAATTTATCAATGGCCAAATTCAAGAAAGTGCTAACTGTATATGACTATCTAGAGAAGGATGATTTAAGATGTTCAAATGAAGATGCATATGAATCTCCATCCATGCCCCAAGTAATAACGATATTACTTCTTTTGCAAATTCTACTCAGCATGATAGTCTCCTAGTAAACAACACTGCAACATTACATGATTTAGAGTCTACTTGTTCTGATATTGAGGACAACTTTAATCATTTACTGAATGATGCTCTTACTTGGGACTCTTATGATCATTTCAAAAAAAATTTGTGGGAAATTAGGAATATCCCTTAATAACCTAGAAGATGTAAAGAATTTCTTTAACACTATCAGAGAGGATCAGGGATTAGCACATATAAATCTTGATGATGACTCTTGTTTGATTGAGAACTTTGCCTCTATTTATATATCATCCCAGAATAAATGATTATTTCTGCCTGAAACATTAGAGGATTGGGTAATAGTGGAAAGAAAAGAGTTATTCGCAATTTAGTTAGATCAAATAAAAGTAACATCCTTATAATTAGTGAAACTAAGTCAGAATCATTTTCCTCCAGCCTCCTCAGAACCCTAGAAGGAGATTTACTAAATAAATGGTCCTTTCTCCCCTCATTGGGTGCTTCTAAGGGAATTCTCATAGGATGAGATGATAGAATATATGAACTATGTAACACTATAGTTGCCACCTATAGCCTTTCCTTAAAACTGAGAACCTACTCTAATGGTTATGACTGGTGGCTCACAGGAGTTTATGATCCTTGTGATACCAGATTAAAAATTGATTTTATTGCGGAACTAGATTCTCTCAGTAAAATGGTTAACTCAAATTGAGTCATAGGAGGAGATTATAATTTAATAAGATATTCCTATAAACATTCGTCAAGATGTGGCATCTCACCTTCTATGAAAGGTTTCGATGATTTTATTGAGAATAATTGTTTATTGGACATGTCCCCTAATAATTGTAGATACACTTGGTCTAATTTTCAAGTCCAATCTACCATGGTTAGACTAGATAAATTCCTTATCTCTTCTGATTGGTCAACCAAGTATCCAAACTCTTACTGTTTGGGAAAGGCCAGGGTGGTATCTGACCACATACCCATTATTCTCAACACTATTCCAATAGATTGGGGTCTCATCCCATTTAAATTTTATAAATCCTGGTTTTACATTGAAGGATGTACTTACTTCATTGAGAATTATTGACAAAGGTCCTCTAATATATGTGTTTCTCCATCCCCTGTGGTTAAATTTGCATAAGGACTTAAATTCTTGAAAAAACAAATAAAAAGCTGGATTAGCCCAGTCAAAGAAGAAAGGAATAATAGCTTAATGTCTATTGAATCCCAGATATCTCACATTGATTTCCTAGCTAAATCTTCTATGATACAAGATGACCTATGAAATATAAAGAGAGAACTTAAGGCTGAACATTATCTATTACTTTAAGAACAAGA
The DNA here is from genome assembly GCA_024699735.1 of Posidonia australis. Lineage (NCBI taxonomy): Eukaryota > Viridiplantae > Streptophyta > Magnoliopsida > Alismatales > Posidoniaceae > Posidonia > Posidonia australis. The sequence goes on along the minus strand of JAMKQA010001655.1, from coordinate 17,354 downwards.
AGCCTACTGGAAACAGAAATCTAAAATCCAATGGTTTAAAGAAGGTGATCTAAACACAACATTCTTTCATAATATGGTAAAATATCGTAGGAGAATAAATGCCATCTACTCCCTTAATATCAAGGATAATCTGATATCCTCTCCATCTCTAATCTGTAAGGAAATTGAAAAATATTTTACCTAGCAATTCAATAAGCCTAAAAGGAATATTCCCTCTTTGAATTGGGATATTCTGTTACCTAACAAGATTATGAATCCAGAGGTTCTAGAAGATGCATTCTCTATGGAAGAAATACATAAAAATATTGGTCAATTGCTTGGAGAAAAGGCTCCAAGCCCAGATGGTTTTTCACTATGCTTTTTTTAGCATTTCTAGGAGTCCATTGAGTATGATATTCTAGAACTTTTTCAACACTTTTATTCCACCTCTGATTCTGAATACCTAACGCCAATTAATCAGACTTTTATCACTTTAATACCAAAAAAGGAGGTGCACAACGTATAAAAGATTTCAGACCTATTAGTTTAGTAAATAGTCTATACAAAATTATAACAAAGACTCTAGCAACTAGATTCACTCCCATTCTTAACAATATCATTGATAATTCTCGATGTGCATTTCTCTCGAGAAGGTACATTGGAGATTATTTCCTAGTTGCCCAGGAAACAATGCATTATATGAAAGTGACTAGTATTCCTAGGTTTATCCTAAAACTAGACTTTGAGAAAGCTTTTGATAATATCAATTGGGATTTCTTATTGGATTCTCTTAAAGGTTTAGGATGTAGAGCTAAATGGATCACTTGGATCAAGATGTGCATCAATCATGTTAGGTTTTCTGTTCTGGTAAATGGCTCCCCTAAGGAATATTTCAAAGCTTCAAATGGTCTAAGCTAGGGAGATTCCCTGTCCCCACTTCTCTTCATTGTGGCTACACATATCCTGAACAGGATATTAGCCATTGCTTTAGATAATAATATCATTTTTGGGATTCAGTTCCCAAATGGAGGGCCCAACATATTAAATATTCAATATGCCGATGATACTGTTTTATTTCTGTCTGCATGAGAGGAAAATATAATAAACATAAAGAGAATATTATGTTGTTTCAGTCTTGTTTCAGACTGAAAATTAATTTTCATAAGTCTTCTCTCACTAGTATTAGAGTTTCAGACCACTTCATCATTAGGTCCTCTCATATCCTTGGATGTAATATAGAAATCTTGCCATTCAAATATCTTGGGCTTCCTTTGCACTACAGGAAAGTCACTTTCAATGATTGGACCCCAGTAATTGAGAAAATCTCTAAAAAATTATCTCTTTGGAAGGTAAAATACTTATCCTTAGGAGGACGACGGACTCTTGTCAATGCAGTACTCACGGCTATTCATACATACTACCTTTCGGTTCTTCATCTCCCTATTAAGATGGAAAAAGAAATTGATAAACTCAGAAGTAAATTTCTATGGAAATCCTACTCATCTTCAAGCACTTCCTATCATTTGGCTAAGTGGGTATTCATTTGTAGATCAAAAACACAAAAGGACTGGGGAATTATAAATATGAGAAATTTCAATTTGACACTTAAAAGTAAACTACTATGGTAGCTATTATCTAATTCTTACAGCTTAAAATGGAAAGAACTAATAAAAGTTAGATACTTATCAAGAGTATGGCCTGGTGCTCTTTTGAAAACATCAGTTGGTAGATCTTCCCCTCTGTGGCAAGAAATCAAGGGATGCTTTGATATTGTAAATTGTTTCTCTTCCTTTCAAGTTAAAAATGGAAATAGTATAATTTTCTAAGAAAATAAGTGGTGGAGAGGAAAAAAACTCACACATGTTTTACCTGACTTATATGAAATTGCAAAACACAAGAAAACTTTTGTTAAAAAATTTTCAGAGATTTTTAGATCTGACATTGGCAGATTATTCTCTAGCCCCATATCATATAATAACTACTCACCTATTCAGGACCAGGTTGATTGTTTAACAGAAATCTTAAGTAATACGCACTTACTTCCTGAAGATGACATTATGATTTGGACTCCATTTAGTGAGAATTTTACTGTGAAATCCTGTTATAAACTCTTAAATGATGGAGGGCACAGGTTTCAGTTATCTGATATAATCTGGAAAAGTTGGGTCCCTCTCAAAGTCAAACTTTTTTCATGGTTGGTTCTCTTTAATAAAACACTTACTAAAGATAACCTGTGCAAAAGAGGCTGGACTGGCTCTGACTTATGTATATTTTGTAACGGACATAGTGAAACGAATAATCACCTGTTTATTCATTGCTCTTTTGCTAGTGCTGTGTGGAATGCCTTCATTTCTGGGACTATGTATCCTACAATTTTTAAGATTGCAGACTTATTCATCTTTCCACTTGTATTGAAATTTGATATTCCTTCACAAGGTTGTTATACTTTGATTCAAGTTATACTCTGGATTATATGGAATGAACGAAATAATAGAATCTTCAGAAGAATTAGAAAAAATCTCAGTTTAATTATCAATGATATTACTTCTTTGATGCATTGTTGGATAGCAAATTTGGGTACAGGATTTGAGAAAGAAGAGATCCTTCGCTTAGTATCATCTTTTCAGCAAACTAGGGATTTAGAGCAAGCACCATCAACTCCACATAACTCCATGCCAGTGGTTGACCAAATTCAGTCTCCTCTTGCTCCTGCAGAAGAACAGCATAAGCAGTGATTAATATTTTGTTAATCAAATTGAACAAAATGTGATATTTTTACTGATATCTTTTTTGTTGAGTCTATTGAACTGAGGCTAATTTTTGGCTAGAACATTTGGTTCCACATGATTTGTAATTTGATATTGATTTATTTCTTAGTGGTGATTTACATAGCCAAGAAAACTATTAATACTAGCCTATCGATTACAAAATAAAAATAAAAATTGCACGCACTCAGTTTCTATCCGTATTTTAATTATGTGAAGATATAGACGTTATGGTAGTAATTCAATATCATTATTGAGGGGGCAACAATCGCTGTAAGGTTTGGGACTAAAGTAGAGATATTATGAGGATAGAGAAAGGAACTATTCACTATGAGGCTGTAAAAAAATGGTAGTATAAATCTCACTCTTGTGGAACAGGCAGTGTGTAAATCTTTGTATTTTTGCATGTCAATTTTGGTGAAGATTCGACGCACATTAATGGAACCGTTTGGTAATGTTAGTTTCTGGCTCCTACATATTCCACTCCTTGGCTAGAATAGATTCTAAATGGCAAACAACATTTGGAGAATCCAAACCATATAAGATTCATGGAGGAACAAGAGAGAAAAATGCCTTGAAGAATCAAGAAAAGGAGAAGCAACTGATGGTTGTTTCTTTTTGGAATCAACTTATTCTACCTATGAATTAGATAAGATTAAAATTAAAACTATAGGAGAAATAAGATTTTATGTGGTCATTTACACAAATTTTAAATAGAGAGATTATATTAAGATTAAGGGAGTATGGATCCCATATAATATTTAAATGAAGAAATTATGTTGAGATTGAATGAATGAAATGTAGGTATCATCCATACTTTCCCTCTCTTATAAAATTAGTATATACTGATAGATAAATTTTGCTTTGATTTTTTTTTACTAAGTTGTCTAATTTGAAATTTGAATTTAAAAAGTTTTCCTATTTTTTTTCTAATTTTTTAATCACTTATTTTATTTTCCTTCTCAAGCTTTTTAAATTCAAATTTAAAATTAGATGACTTAGCAAAAACATCAAAACAAAATCTATCTATCGGTATATACTTATTTTGTATGAGAGAGAAAGTATGAATGATTAGATGATATTCCATTCTTTCAATATTAACATAATTTCTTCATGTAAATATTATATGAGACCCATATTCTCCTAATCTCAATATAATCTTTCCATTTAAGATTTGTGTATACAACCACACAAAATCTTCTTTCTCCTGTAATTTTAATTTTAAATTGCCATCTTTTAGGAAATTATCTTTTAGTCACTATCAAGTTCGTCTTCTTTTTTTATTGTTATGGTTTTCTATTTAATTTACTTTAATGATAGATTGACATTTTTTTTTACTTTATGATTTTTTAGATTTCAGTTCTTCTGCAACTCTCTTCTTTCTGATATGTTTGTTTGATTCCTAGCTATTCTTTTCTTTCCTTATTTAGAATTTAAATTATTTTTTTTTACTAAATCTTGGTTAGATAGTTAAAATCCCTCTTAATATTTTTTAAATTCATACTTTTTTTTATAATTTTTTAAAAATTTAATTGATTCAATTATTTTCCTTTCTTAGATTATTTTATGAACACAAGGATTGTATGGTTTGAAAATTCTACATTTGGAGTGATTGCTTTGTCTATTCTCATGGTCAAAAGGTATAAGATAATTTACGCTAGATTATTTCCACATGTCATCTTCTCATTTATACACAAAAATTTTCAAATGTGCTTGTTTTAAAAAACTATAGTAGGTTAACATTTTTTAAAAACATAACTTATAATATTAATTTACACGACAACGATAACAACGACAAAGGAGGAGGTTAGTGCGGTAGATAGGAAAGACCAGAGAAGGAGTAAAAGGAAGGATGACAACAACGACAGCAAAGAGAAAACAAAAGAAGTAACTACTGAGAAGAAAGGTGAGAAGAGAGGGAGGAGAAGAGAGAATCGATTAGGAGACAGGGAGAAGAAAAGAAAGGCATGTCATCTTCATCGGAGAATCTTGATTAAGCTACATTTTGTGTAAATACATAGAGTTTATAAAGCCTAAATAATGGGCAAAGCTCATGGTCAGATGGCAGACCGAACATACGATGCCAACCTTCTGATATCATAATACCTTGATCAACTTTTCCTTGTCTTCATTTAGTAAGACAAGAGATACCACCACCCTGGTCTCTTTCGTCCACTGAGCAGACTTATAAAAGAGCATGCTCCACACCTTCTAGATGAACTCCAACCCTACATCGATGAACTCCACACCTTCTGAATCTAAATACATTCATACTTCTGTATCTACAAGATATAAATTAAACGTGTTAATATTTTACAAAAGTTGTCATGTCGCAATCCAATTGACACTCTACTTGTTTTCACGTATAGTTGAAACTCTTACGGACCCACATGTGTAATTTGAATTAGTTAAAAAAATCGTTATGGCAAGTAATTTGGATCAAAGAATCCTACATGGCATCATATCATCATCATATTAATTCTATTTATCACCGACTTCAACGTTGATTTACATAAGGGAGGAAGATGATATTCTATCGTAGTTATTTTATTATTATATTTTTTTATTAAAACTTTTTCTATTAAACTCTTGAAATTCAGGAACAAAAAATTTGAAATTTTTATTCCAACATTTTGGATTTCATGAAGAAATGAAACTACAAGACAGTTGAAATTTTCATTCAACATTTTGAAATCATTAAAAGGTATTTATAAATAAACATATATTATTCGTACATCACAGCCCTTGATCTACTAGTATGATTGAGATGAATTATATATAAATGTGCTACAATCCGTCCAAACCTTTTTACCACAGTATACCGAACGCGGCCCGCATGGCAGGTAAAATGGCAGACGGTCCAGAAAACAATAAATGAGAAAAGCCCAGGTCCAGTCCACAGGTCATGTCCACATCTTGGATCCATGGTTGACCAAAAGCCAGGAGGATCCAAATCTGATGCGTAAAAATCAGATAGTCCATGCCAGCTGGTCAACACAGTACCAGCCCAGTTGTATGCAGGCGTCAGCGACACGGAAATCGTTGAAAAGGCAGGCAGAAGCAGAACTACAGCAGCAGGCAGCCACCAAACTATAAGCCTAGAATTGGGCTTTTGATCCTTTTCAAAAAAAAAAATGAAAAAGAAAAAAGAATTGGGCTTTTGATCGGATGCAGAAATTGTGGTACTCTGGTAGACGTTGGTTTTCTTCCTCCTCCCTCTAATTTTCTGCTTCACACTTTGTCTTCCCTGCGTATTCTTCTCTTTGCCCCTTTTTTTTTTTTTTTTTTTTTTGGGGTTTGGTGAGAGAAGGGGAAGAAAGGGGTGAAGGTCGTGGGAATGGAGAAGCCCTAGCAGTTGGGCTTTTTGAACAGGTGGAGGTCTTGTTGCTTGGTATGGTTTGTTTTCTGCATCTTCCCTTTCTCCTTTTTAGATTTGTATTTGGTTTGACACTTCGTGTTTTATTTTGGGATCTACCCAGAAGAAGATAATACATGCTTGTGATATGTTTGGTATTGCAATCATTTGGTATTTAATTATACCGGAATTTGGAGATGTTGGAGAATGCATCCTAGTACGGTGTTTTTTTTTTTTTTTTTTAAGTGCTGGTCGATTGTTCCATGAATCTATGCAGACTTCTGCTGATGGGACGACCATGTCCGAGGCCCATTTTTATTGGTTTTGGATCTTATATTAAAGTCTTTGTTTTTTCAGTAAATAAGATAAGAATAGGACTGAAGTGATGTATGCTGTTGCAGGTTATGTGAAGCTTTGAATTGCAAAGTTAGCTATCATGTTTCCCTGGAGACACCACTCTCGTGAGAGGAAGGAGGATACCGAGGTGCAACAAGAAGAAAAGGTAATTAAAACCATATGTTGTTAAAGTTATGTGCGGTTCCACAACTGGGTAAGTTAAGATGTTGCCTTTGCATTAACGTTCGCATTTTTATGTTGCTTCAGATTGAGTGTGTGTAAGTACATTCTTGTAATTGTTGGTTCGTTGCAATTCATAGAGTGTGGTCAAGACAGTCCCTAAGTTAATTTCTAATCAGTTGTTTCTGTTGTTAAATTGTCTTGAGGGAGGATCTGTATAAAGAGTTGATGATAATTATAGATCATACCAGTTCAATTAACTTCTCAGAGCTGAAAATTTAACTGTAAGGATATATTTCTGAATTCAGAGTCATATTACATAACACCCTCAACATTTTCCCTTCAAGTAGGTCAATCAGCTGAAAGCTGCCATGGGATCACTATCCAAGCGTGATTTGCTATTCTGCGATGTTCAGTGTTTGAAGAGATACCTGGAAGCTCGGAACTGGAACCTGGACAAGTCCAAAAAGATGCTTCAAGGAACATTACACTGGAGATCAGTTTACAAGCCAGAGGAAATACGCTGGGTAAGTATCACAGCGACAGCCTAATGTTTCACTTCTGCAAATAATCGTAGAATCATTTGTTTTAAATAGAAGATTTATTTCTTGTAAATTTGCTCCTCTTTTAGCATGAAATAGCTAGTGAAGGTGAAACCGGGAAAGTATACCGAGCAAGCTTTTACGACCGAGAAGGGAGATCTGTTCTTGTTCTAAGACCAGCAAGACAGGTCAACAATTGATTTTATTCTGAAGGCCATTTTTTGCCCCCTTTTTTTCTGTTAACTATCCTCTTAGTTCTGCTGTTGACCTTAAATGCCTCCTCTTTTTCAGAACACAAGATCACAAGACAGTCAGATACGTCATCTAGTGTATCTTCTCGAGAATGCAATCCTTAATTTACCTGAAGGCCAAGAGCAAATGGTGTGGCTTATAGATTTTACAGGATGGTCCCTGTCTAAAGCCGTACCTATAAAGACCGCTCGAGAAACAGCAGAAGTCTTGCAAAATCACTACCCGGAGAGACTGTCTAGTGCATTTCTTTACAATCCTCCAAGGATCTTTGAGACCTTTTGGAAGGTTTGACCTGCAAATTTTCATTATGCATATCTATTCTTGATATGAATTTCAATCCATCTTCAATCTTGCCAGTTCCAATGGGAGAGTATCGGGCGTTTTTGGTGGATTTTGAGTAGTTACGTAGGCAACTAATAAAAACTTTCTTTGGTTGAGATAAGAGATTTAAAATTGTTGAGTATGGCTTGAATTCCATATTCCAATGCACTCATTCTACCCTCATGGGTTTTGGAGATATGTTCATTGAAGAGTAACATAGTAATCCAAAGTAGGACACCCACTTTGCAAAATAGGATGTTCAATTTTTGCCCGGAAGTTACTGACACTAAAATAAAGGTCTGCTCTTGAAAATAGGATGTTCGATTTAATGCAATCTAGATTTTCATATCCTTTTATGTTTGATTTCAAACTTGAATTTAAGGATTGTCTTGGATTCAAGAAAGTGTAGAATTGTTTCTCCTATATATATGAGTCATATGTATTAGGTTAAAAGTGACTTGAATAAGAGATTAGAGAGGTTAGCATGTGGGTATTGTGTCGTTGTTGTCTCTTTTGGATGTATTGGGTTTCTAAAATTTGCTTCTTCCTCTTAGAAGATTTCTTCTCTCATGTACTATTTTAACTATAGTGATCTTTCTTCTCTTTTTTGTCCATAGACGTCGGTTATTACTGATCACGTAAATTTTTCTATGTTTGCAATATGTTTGTTTTCTCATTTATTTTCTTTGTGGATTTTCATCTATTTCACTTGTATGTGCACATATTACCTAACAAGTGAATATTAGAGTTTTTTTATTTTAATCTATCTTTTGTGTGCATACAATTGTAAAGATGAAGATTAAAAAGTACGATCATGATGAGTACGAGCATGATGTTAATTTTGGTTTGTGACAAATCAAGATGTAGGCACTTATTACACAATAAGAACTAAGAAACGTGTTACTCAGAGTTGACTAGATGCCAACAACGATAACGGAACATGAGAAGATGGAGATAGATGAAAAGGCTCTATCACTTATACATTTGAGTTTGTTAAACTAAGTCCTTTGAGAAATTTTGTAAAAGATGACCACTGCTAGTTTGTAGCTATAGTTAGAAAATCTATACAAGATAAAGACTCTGGATTGCATACTAAATTTGAAGCAAAGAATATATTTGCTGTGCATAAGTGAAGGTATCTCTATTAAATGTCATATAGATTAGTTTAATTCAATTATCATAGACTTAAACATATTGATGTGATGCTAGATGATAAGGATCAAATACTGCTATTATTATATTCTTTACCTTCCTCTTAAAAGAATTTAAGGGAGACTCTTCTGTATGATCGAGAATCCATTACAATGGATATTGTTAAAGTTGACCTTTTCTTGAAAGAGTTGATGGATAGAGAGTTACCTAGCACCAATGAAAGTAAAGGTGAAATCCTAATGTAAGAAAAGGAACTTCAGAACGTGACATTAATGACAAGAAGAAAAATAAGTTCAGATTCAAGTCAAGAACCAAAAATAAGTACTGTAACTATTGTAAGAAGAAGGGTACACCAAAGATAAGTGCTACAAACTTCAGAATTAAAAAAATGATCATTAAGGTCTGAAAGAAGATTTAGTTGATGCTACTATTGCAGATATAGATTTAGACAGTTTCGTTTATTGAATTGATTATGCACTAAAATCAATCGAAAATTAGATCATTGACTCAGGTGTCATTTACCACATGTGTCTAAACATGAATTGATTTTCCACCTATAATTCCATGGTAGGTGAAGTTATATTGATGGAAAATTATTCTTCATACAAAGTTGTTAGCATAGGTATGGAAAAGATTCAGTTGTATGATGGGATTGTGAAAACACTATCGGATGTTCGATATATTCCAGATCTAATAAAGAATTTGATCTCATTAGGCACCCTCGAAATTGATGGATGCAATTATAGAGAAGAGAACAAAATTATGAAGATTGCTAGAAACGCTCTTCCTGTTACGGAAGTCATAGAAATTAATGTTGTTTCAACATCGTTTATGTCAAATGAAGACACTATCAAATTGTGGTATTTGTGATTGAGACACATAAGTAAGAAAGATATAAACATGTTCAGTAAAAAGGGGCTTCATCATGGACAGGGTGTAGGAAAAATAGATTTTTGCAAACATTGCATGTTTGACAAGCAAGAGTGTGTTAGTTTCATTACAATAGCGTATAAAACCAAAGGAACTATGTATCACATCCATTCTGATCTATAGGATTCTTCACATCTTTCTTCAAAAAGTGGTGCAAGGCTTTTGTTAACATTTATTAATAATTTTTTCAAGAAAGTTTGGGTTTACATGCTGAAATACAAGGATGGAGTATTCATGAGATTGAAGCAGTGAAAAGTACTAATTGAGAAGTAGACATGAAAGAAGGTCAAGGGACTGAGGACAAACAATGAGTTAGAGTTTTATTCGAGTTAAATGAATTCTATAAGAGTGAAGACATTTTCAAACATCGAATTAGTAAACACACGTCATAATAAAATGAAGTTGCAAAACGTATGAACAAGACTCTTATGGAAAAAACTCGTTGTATGTTATTCAATGTTAGTTTGTCGAAGGACTTTTAGGATGAAGTAGTTGCAACAACATATTACTTGATGAATCTCTCTCCATCATCATCCATTGAGTACAATGCATCGAAAGAAATATGGTCTAACTACCTTATCGATTATTTGATCTTGAAGGTTTTGTTGTCTTGCATATACATAAGTTGATGATAGTAAACTAAAATCTAGATCTAAAAAGTGCATTTTTGTTGGTTATGTCTTTAGTGTGAAAAGTTATAAGATGTGGTACTTAAATTCTAAATCATCCAAGATCTTGGTTGAAAAAGATATTATTTTTCATGAGTCTACTATGTTATCTTCAAGTGGAGATATTATTGCTTCTTCTGATACAAGCATACGTAGTATTGTTACCAAACAAGTGGAGGTAAAGATAAAGATAGAAGTTCTATCATGTAAAAACACAATTTGTGATCCTACAAAAGAAGCACCAATGGAATAGTCATGTAACATTGCAATTAGCAAAGAAAAGAGAACTATAAAGTTAAATCTGAAGTAGGCAAATTCAACCATCGCATATGCGTTGTTAGTTGCTAAAGAGACATCGGAGGATGTTGAAGAATCCTTTAAATATGCAGATGCAATTTTGACTCAAGAGTTGGCATCATAGTTGATTACTATGAATGGAGAGTTAGAATTTCTTCATAAGAACAAAAGTTGGGACTTAGTCAAGCCTTCTAGAGGAAAAACGATTTTTTACTACAAGCGAGTATTCAAGAAAAAGGAAGGCATGTAAAAAATATCAAAAGTAAGATATAAAACACAGTTAATTGCAAAATGTTACAGTTAAGTTGAAGGTATAGATTATAATAATATATTTGCTTTCATGTTATCAAGTATACCTTTATTCGTGTTTTGCTAACCTTAATTTCAACGAAGGATTTAGAGTTGGAGTAACTCAATGTCAATCGGCTATCTTGCATACTGAACTTTAAGATTTTGTGTTTGAAGGGAAAAAAGATCGTGTTTGTCTATTTAAGAAGTCATTTTATGGTTTGAAGGAATTTCCTCACCACTGATATGGGAGATTTGATTCATTCATGATTAAGCATAGCTGCAACAGAAGCACATATGCAAGATGTTTTTACGTAAGAGATTTGAATGATGGTTCTTTTATATATCTACTACTTTATATTGATGATATGCTTATTATAGCCAAGAACAAATCCAATATCAATAAATTGAAGAAATTACTTAGTGAAGAGTTTGATATGAAAGATTTGAGAGTGACAAAGAATATTCTTGGCATAGATATTCATAGAGATGGAAAAGTTAGTAAGTTATTTTTGAGTTAATAGAAATACATTAAGAAAGTACTACTAGGCTTTGGCATTTTAGATGTCAAGTCAGAGTTGACTCCTATTGTCACTCACTTTAGACTATTTGGAAATCATTCTCCATAAAGAGAAGAAGATGTGACATACATGTGACAAGCTCCATACTCTAATGCAGGCGGTAACATCACATATGCTATGAATTGTACATGTCTAAATATTTTATATGCAGTTAGTATCGTTAGCAGATACATGTCAAACCTTGACAATATTCATTGGCAAGTAGTGAAGTAAATCTTTCTAAAAGGTACATTTAGTGTTTGTTGGGAATTTAGAAAAAACAAAGATGGCTTTGTTGACATTGTTGATTTAGATTTTGGAGGAGACTTAGACAAGAGAAGATCACTCACCAACTATGTGTTTACAGTTAGAAGTTGGAAAGCTACATTATAATCTATAATTGCTTTAGCTACAACTAAAGCATAATGCATGGAAGCAACAGAAGTTATCAAGTTATGTCGTTGAGAGGTCTATTTAATAAACTCGATCAGGGAAACAAAAAGTGATCTTCGTCCATTTTGAAAGTGAGAGTGTCATTGTGGTAAAAGATTCTATATATCATAAAAGGACAAAGCACATTGATGTTAAATACTATTTTATTCGAGAGGTGATAACTCAAGATAATATCGCTGTGAGAAAGATTGATACAAAAGATAATCTAGTTGATATGATAACAAAGTCACTTTTAATTGCCAAGTTCGATTTCTGTTCAAACTTGATTAGACTTTGTATCACTTGATATAGTGGTATTGAGGAGATGGAAAGAGATTATCTTATGTTCTAATATTTTATGAGATTATGAATCAAGAAGGAGGTTATTACACTTTTGTGTTTTCTAGAATAGAAGTCAATGTGAAAATTTATTGGCGAGTAACAAAGTAATCCAAAACAGGACGTCTCCTTTACAAAATAGGACATGTGGTTTTTGTCAAAAAGTTGTTGATGCTAGAATGGACATCCGTTCTTTAAAATGGGACATTTGATTTCACACAATCCATATTTTCTTATCCTTTTATGTTTGACTTTAAACTTGAATCCAAGGATTGTCTTAGATTTGTGAAAAGATAAGATTGTTTCTTCTATACACATGAGCCATATGTATTAGGATAAAAGTGACTTGAACAAGAGATTAAAGAGACTAGTGTGTGAGTATTGTGTCATTGTTATCTCTCTTGGATGTATTGGGTTCTAAATTATACTTTTTCCTCTTAGAAGATTTCTTTTCTTCCTTGTACTCTTTTGAATATAGTGATCTCTCCTCTTTTTTTCAACTATAGACATAGGTTATAATCAAACCATGTAAATCTTTGTGTGTCTACAATTTGTTTGTTTTCTTGTTTATTTTCTTTGTAGATTTTCTCTATTATGCATGTGTGTGCACATTTTACCTAACAAAATTTATTGTGTCGCTTATGGTACAGTGGAGAGTGGGGAAAAATATCAAAATTTGCACAAGCAATCAACTTTTCTAATAACCTCACGACAACCAACATTTGTAGAATTCTTTACTAAATATTACCATTCCTGTAAACAAACATTCTTATAAAGAGAAACTTTGTAAGGGACAAATCAGGTTATGAAATAATATAATTAGCAAGTATGAGGCATATGCTGCCTATTGGAAATATATGTTGGTTTTTCACTTCTTTGAAATAATTGTATGCTTTATATTTTACTTGCAGATTGTCAAATATTTCCTGGATCCAAAAACATTCCAAAAGGTAAAATTTATCTACCCAAAGAATGAAGAAAGTGTAGAGCTAATGCGGAAGAACTTCGACTTCAACGTCCTCCCTGTTGAGTTTGGAGGATCGATTGATTACCATTATGACCACGAGGAGAACTCTCGGCTGATGGCAGAGGATGATATCAAGATGGATGCTCTGTGGGGAATCAGTGGAAAACACACTCACTCAACCAATGGCTATTCAACATCAGTAGCCCAGGAACCACTTCCTTCTTCGCTGACCAATTGAAGAAGAAAGCAATAGTGCAGAACCATTCCCTTATTCACTGGTCAATTGAAGAAAACTATCTTACAGTTGGCTATAGTCTCAAAGTAGACCAAACACAAGCAGATGAGTTTGGAGGTTGACTTTGAATAATACCAGAATAAGGTGCTTTTTAGCCAGGCTAGCGTTCATAAGAACTGTTCCCGTAATGTGATAAGCAATAACACCAATATAACAAGCAGTGGAACGCTTCGTTGTGTCCTTACTGGCTTGGTGTCTTTCTTTTGCTAAGATTTTCGGTAATATCTTTTTGCTGTTTTTACCTCTCCAATAATCTTATCCCCAAGCCCAAGCTTCAGCCATAGGTAAAAGTTGAATCAGGGAAGAAGGTAAAGTTTCATGATATATCATGGAGTTCGCATACTACTTTTCCAAGTTTCATAACACGGTTGTAGTCTCAAATATCTTATCGGGCTCCCTTTATTGAAAAAAAATAACCTGATTGTCAGGGTTCACAAATCTCACATTGGAGTGGTTTAAGTAATCAAATTTCTTGTGCCAAAACATATAATTCACATACATAAGAGCATCTGGAGTAGAATACATTTGCTCACGACTGAAAGCTGGCATACTACTTGCTCAGCTGTCCAGTAAAAGAGAAATCATCGGACCAAAGTTGGAAAAGGTCAGAAAAAACACTCTTTTGATGACAAAGATGAAAATGATTGCACGTATTGTTGTTAAAGAAGCCTCCTCTTGAAGTTCCGGGATGTGGCTTGGTACGAGCGAACCAGCAGTCCCACCCCTAAACCAACACCAGCACAGATGCCGAGACCGATCCCAACACCTACCCTTACACCTGCATTGAACCATGAGAGTTCTCCATCATCACCTTCCATGTAGCTTCTTGTAGGATATAGACTGTTGTACTCATCATCGAGGTCATGATCTGATCTATAATCTCTGTATTCAGATATCTGTAAAAGGTGGGGAAGAGGCTTTAGTGGTTAAATCATGTAACACAAAATCGACCATTCCTCTTAGGATATATCTGAAAGAATGAGATAGATTGGGACTGGATACATTCCAGTTAAGGGGATTCTACTACATTCGAAACAAACCAACAATGTGACTATTTATTTTCTGCTTTTTCTGCTTTCGTCAGGCAGTAAGTCTCTGTGATCATTTAAGGTAGTATACTTGATACTTCTATTTCTAGTTTCATTGCATTTGTCACTGGATACATTAGAAGTGTGCTTAATTTTATAGTTCAGTTCCTTTCATGGTTGTTATACAGTACCTGGTGCTGGTGGTGGAAGGCCCACCGGCTGCCCTACCCTACTAAATAAATAAATAACACCGGGCTCTTAATTTCAGTCTTCAAAATATTTGTCTTAATTCAATTCTTATATTTCTTTTTGAGCAAAGGTACCTCAAAATATTATTCGAGACATTAATATACAAGGTCAGTACACTACATGCAACGTGTAAGGCTAATTCCTAGTCAAATTCTTATCGGTAATACACTACAGAAGAAATGTTAAAAACTTAAAACTAGGTTTTGGGAACCAGACGGAAAATAACCTGATCTAGAAGAACAACAAATTACCTGTGCTGCATTCTTCAGTGCATCTTTCTCGAGTTCGGTCGACTTGGATTCAGGTAACCTTGATTTCTTATCATGTTTGTTTGGTGAACCAATCTGGAGAGTCTTGGTCAAGATAATGGGGGTACCAGAAAAACAGCCGGCAACATAAACCTCAACAGTTGGCACAAGAATCTCTGGACTGATAAATTGCTCCCCCTTCAGAAAATACCTAGCTGCTGCTACATGCGACTGGCATTTGATATTCCATTTCTTGTTGTGGGTTTGGACTTCTCCAATAGAATCGTTACCATTGGACAACTTCAGGACACCAGAGAGCAATATATCATTCCCATCATACACTTCGTATCTCACACTCCCAGACATCCTTATGCTATCCGTGCATACAAATGTAGCTTCTTCAGAATTCTTATCAATTCTATCCCTTCTAAGCTGCACAGAAACATAATCTGAGTAAGCACTACTTCTCCCACCATTCACTTCAAGGATGGTTTCAGGTCCAAGCGGAATGTGGTTAAGGGTGAGATGCTCCGGGGTTGAGTCATCAATAACGAAGTTACTGACCCTAACATAGAAGACTCTCACATCGAGCCAAGGGATTGTCTTAGGATGGTAAGGAGGATATCTGAACCTCTTTAAACCTTTAATTGGCTGCTGATCGACACTGACATGATTGTTCAAATTCTCCATAGGTGTGCAATCCTATTTCCAATATGTTCTTTACACCAAGGCTGCTACAAAACGTAAACATGCATGATAACTCAGGAGCTCAGAGGCTAATAATATCTGCAGGAGATCGGCATAGGTTAGTAACTTACAGAAACCAATTACATACGAATCCGATACCAAATGAAATAGTAAGTGTATGTTGATTGCGGTCATGTATGGAACTTAAATAAAACTAAAAAAGTATCCATGTATAAGTTGCCATCAACAACAACAGGGAAGACTAACTTTGAATCCTCTCCAAAAGGTTTTAAAAGAAAATCATTACAAAGAATAATGAAGATGGGCGAACAAAAGATAAAACAGAATTTCGTTCTGTTCAACTAAAAGATGGTCAATCTAGTTAAGGTCCTGTTGTTCTAAACAAAAGGAAAAAAAAAAAAAAAAAAGGTAGAGAGAATATAAACATCGCAAGCTCCCTACATAGTGAAGCAATTCATCTTACATTAGAGTAGCAACTAGCAAACCTTCACCATCCACCAGCAATTCATCTTCAGAAGACAAATTCAAAATCTCACAAAACTTATATCCGCAGGCTAAAAGAAGCATCCTTTTCCCTTCTCCTTGTACGCTTTAAAAAAAAAATAATAATAATAATAATAATAAACCCAGATCCTTCTTTCCTAATGATGACAACTCATTATCGCAATGAAGGAAAAAGAAAGGGGCAAGGGAAAAAGAATCATACAAACAAACCCCCAGCCCCTGAAAGGAGAAAACGAGAAAACGAGAAAACGAAAAAAAAATCACCAATCCGAAAGCGAGGAAACAAGTGCCCACGAATCACAATTGCAGCGAAAAAGAAAAGAAAAAAAAGAAGAAGGAAGGGTTCGAGAGCGAGAAACAAGAGGGCATGCATACAGTGGTGGTAGCATCTGGAATTCCCAATGCAGGGAGAATCCTCTCTGTCGATCGATCTTATCTGCATCGCCGGTCCGGCTGGGCTCCTGCGAATCATGGATTAATGGAATCGATTATTGCACTAGAAATCTATAATGCAAGCCTGAAGACCCCTCCCCGTCTCTCTTTCTCCTGGCCTCACCTCGGACAACCAGAAAAATCAGGTCATACTTATTTTCTTTTATATAAAGCTTGGATTTGGATTTGGATTTGGATTTGGATTGGGCATGGGCCTGGAATTTCAATTCCATTCCACAGCGGCCTACTGGTGGCCGGTCGGGCCTGGCTGGACTCAGACCGTAAATCTAGACCCTCCACTTTTTGTTGCAATGTGGCCGAAGTCTTCATCAAAGTCTTAACAAATCTTTAGGGAGGTGACGGGACAGATGGTATAGATGAACGATCGCGACTTGGTAACGACTGATCAAGTGGAGATCTTTCTCTTTTATTAGATTTATAAAAAAAAATTCCGTACAACGCTCACTTACCTGTCAAATTACATCCAGAATAGTGGAGGACATCAACAGCAGAGATGGTGGTACGTT
>JAMKQA010001654.1:0-21570 GCA_024699735.1 Posidonia australis | reverse complement strand
AGGTGATCCGAGTCGTTGGTTCCTTATAGCCTAGGACCAACCATCTATCCTTTCCTCGAGACACCTCTGATCCGGAGGTGATCCGAGTTGTTGGTTCCATATAGCCTAGGACCAACCATCTATCCCGTTCCTCGAGACTCCTCTAATCCAGTGAAGATCCGAGTCGTTGGTTCCTTATAGCCTAGGACCAACCATCTATTCCTTTTCTCGAGACACCTCTGATCCGTAGGTGATCCGAGTCGTTGGTACCTTATAGCCAAGGACCAACCTTCTATCCTTTCCTCGAGACTCCTCTGATCCAGAGGTGATCCAATTCATTGGTGCCATATCGCCTAGGACCAACCATATTTCCTTTCCTCGATACTCCTCCGATCCGGAGGTGATCCGACTCGTTGGTTCCTCACAGCCTAGGACCAACCATCTACCCTTTTCTCGAGACTCCTCAGATCCGGAGGTGATCCGAGTCGTTGGTTCCTTATAGCATAGGACCTACCATCGATCCTTTTCTCGAGACTCCTCATATCCAGAGGTGATCCGAATCGCTGGTTCTTTCTAGCCTAGGACCAACCATCTATCCTTTCCTCGAGACTCCTCTGATCTGGATGTGATCCTAGTCGTTGGTGCCTTATAGCCTAGGACCAACCATCCATCCTTTCCGCGATACTCCTCTGATCCAGAGGTGATCCGGGTCGTTGGTTTCGGTATAGCCTAGGACCAATAATCTACCCTTTTCTCGTGACTCCTCTGATCCGGAGGTTATCCGAGTCGTTGGTTCCTTATAGCATAGGACCAACCATCCATTCCTTTCTCGAGACTCCTCTTATCCGAAGGTGATACGAATCACTAGTTCCTTATAGCCTAGGACCAACCATCTATTCCTTTCCTCGAGTCTCCTCTGATCCAGAGGTGATCTGAGACGTTGGTTCCATATAGCATACGACTAACCATCAATCCTTTCCTCGAGACTCCTCTGATCCAGAGGTGATCCGAGTCGTTGGTTCCATATAGCATACGACTAACCATCAATCCTTTCCTCGAGACTCCTCTGATCCAGAGGTGATCCGAGTCGTTGGCTCCTTATAGACTAGGACCAACCATCTACCCTTTTCTCGAGACTCCTCTGATTCGAAGGTGGTCCAAGTCGTTGGTTCCATATAGCCTAGGACCAACCATCTACCCTTTTCTCGAGACTCCTTTGACCCGGAGGTGATACGAGTCGTTGGTTCCTTATAGCCTAGGGCCAACCATCCATCCTTTTCTCGAGACTACTCTTATCAGGAGGTGATCCAAATCGTTGTTTCCTTTTAGCCTAGGACCAACCATCAATCCTCTCCTCGAGACTCCTCTGATCCGGTGGTGATCCGAGTCATCGGTGCCTTATTGCCTAGGACCAACCATCTATCCTTTCATCGAGACTCCTCCGATCCGTAGGTGATCCGAGTCGTCGGTGCCTTATAGCCTAGGACCAACCATCTATCCTTTCCTCGAGACACCTCTGATCCCGTGGTGATCCGAGTTGTTGGTTCCTTATTTCCATGGACCAACCATCTATTCCTTTTCTCGAGACTCCACTGATCTGGAGGTGATCCGAGTCGTTGGTTCCTTATAGCCTACGACCAACAATCTATCCTTTCCTCGAGACTCCTCAGATCTGGTGGTTATCCGAGTCGTTGGTGCCTTATAGCCAAGGACCAACCAACTATTCTTCCCTCGAGACTCCTCTGATCCGGTGGTGATCCGACTCGTTGGTTGCTTATAGTTTCGGACCAACCATTTACCCTTTTCTCGAGACTCCTCTGATCCGGAGGTGATCCGAGTCGTTGGTTCTATATAGCCTAGGACCAACCATCAATTCCTTTCTTCGAGACTCCTCTGATCTGGAGGTGATCCGAGTCGTTGGTTCCTTATAGCCTAGGACCAACCATCTAACCTTTCCACGAGACACCTCAAATCCGGAGGTGATCCGAGTTGTAGGTTCCTTATAACCTAGGACCAATCATCTATTCCTTTTCTCGAGACTCCTCTGATCCAGAGGTGATCCGAGTCATTGGTGCCTTATAGCTTAGGACCAACCATCTATCCTTCCTCGAGACACCTCAGATCCGGAGGTGATCCGAGTTTTTGGTTCCTTACAACCTAGGACCAACCATCTATTCCTTTTCTCGAGACTCCTCTGATCCAGAGGTGATCCGAGTCATTGGTGCCTTATAACCTAGGACCAACCATCTATCCTTTCCTCGATACTCCTCTGATCAGGAGGTGATCCGAGTCGTTGGTTCCTTATAGCCTAGGACCAACCATCATCCCTTTTCTCGAGACTCCTCTGATCCGGAGGTGATCCGAGTCATTGGTTCCTTATAGCCAAGGACCAACCATCTATCCTTTCCTCGAGACTCCTCTGATCTGGAGGTGATCCGAGTCATTGGTGCCTTAAACCTAGGACTAACCATCTATCCTTTCCTCGGGACTCCTATAATCCAAAGGTGATCCGTGTCGTTGGTGCCTTATAGCCTCGGACCAACCATCTACCCTAATCTCGAGACTCCTCTGATCTGGAGGTGATCCGAGTCGTTGGTGCCTTACAACCTTGGACCAACCATCTATCCTTTCCTCGAGACTCCTCCGATCCGTAGGTGACCCAAGTCGTTGGTGCCATATTGCCTAGGACAAACCATCTATCCTTTCCTCGAGACACCTCTGATCTCGTGGTGATCCGAGTTGTTGGTTCCTTATTGCCAAGGACCAACCATCTATTCCTTTTCTCGAGACTCCGCTGATCTGGACGTGATCCGAGTCGTTGGTTCCTTATAGCCTACGACCAACCATCTATCCTTTCCTCGAGACTCCTCAGATCTGGTGGTTATCCGAGTCGTTGGCGCCTTATGGCCAAGGACCAACCATCTATTCTTTCCTTGAGACTCCTCTAATACGGTGGTGATTCGACTCGTTGGTTCCTTATAGTTTCGGACCAACCATTTACCCTTTTCTCGAGACTCCTCTGATCCGGAGGTGTTCCGAGTCGTTGGTTCCATATAGCCTACGACCAACCATCAATTCCTTTCCTCGAGACTCCTCTGATCTGGAGGTGATCCGAGTCGTTGGTTCCTTATAGCCTAGGACCAACCATCTATCCTTTCCTCGAGACACCTCAGATCCAGTGGTGATCCGAGTTGTTGGTTCCTTATAACCTAGGACCAACCATCTATTCCTTTTCTCGAGACTCCTCTGATCCAGAGGTGATCCGAGTCATTGGTGCCTTATAGCCTAGGACCAACCATCTATCCTTTCCTCGAGACTCCTCTGATCTGGAGGTGATCCGAGTCGTTGGTGCCTCAAACCTAGGACTAACCATCTATCCTTTTCTCGGGACTCCTATAATCCAAAGGTGATCCGTGTCGTTGGTGCCTTATTGCCTCGGACCAACCATCTACCCTAATCTCGAGACTCCTCTGATCTGGAGGTGATCCGAGTCGTTGGTGCCTTATAGCCTTGGACCAACCATCTATCCTTTCGTCGAGACTCCTCTGATCCGTAGGTGATCGGAGTCGTAGGTGCCTTATAGCCTAGGACAAACCATCTATCCTTTCCTCGAGACTCCGTTGATGCAAAGGTGATCCGAGTCGTTGGTGCCTTATAGCCTTGGACCAACCATCTATCCATTCCTCGAGACACCTCAGATCCGGAGGTGATTCGAGTTGTTGGTTCCATATAGCCTTGAACCAACCATCTATCCTGTTCCTCGAGTCTCCTCTAATCTAGTGGAGATCCGAGTCGTTTGTACCTTATAGCCTAGGACCAACCATCTATTCCTTTTCTCGAGACACCTCTGATCCGTAGGTTATCCGAGTCGTTGGTACCTTATAGCCAAGGACCAACCATCTATCCTTTCCTCGAGACTCCTCTGATCCAGAGGTGATCCGAGTCATTGGTGCCTTATAGCCTAGGACCAACCCTCTATCCGTTCCTTGATACTCCTCTGATCCGGCGGTGATCCGAGTCGTTGGTTCCTTATAGCCTAGGACCAACCATCTATCCTTTCCTCGAGACACCTCTGATCCGGAGGTGATTCGAGTTGTTGGTTCCATATAGCCTTAGACCAACCATCTATCCCGTTCCTCGAGACTCCTCTAATCTAGTGGAGATCCGAGTCGTTGGTACCTTATATCCTAGGACCAACCATCTATTCCTTTTCTCGAGACACCTCTGATCCGTAGGTGATCCGAGTCGTTGGTACCTTATAGCCAAGGACCAACCATCTATCCTTTCCTCGAGACTCCTCTGATCCAGAGGTGATCCAAGTCATTGGTGCCTTATAGCCTAGGACCAACCCTCTATCCTTTCCTCGATACTCCTCTGATCCGGAGGTGATCCGACTAGTTGGTTCCTCACAACCTAGGACCAACCATCTTTTCCTTTTCTCGAGACACCTCTGATCCGTAGGTGATCCGAGTCGTTGGTACCTTATAGCCAAGGGCCAACCATCTATCCTTTCCTCGAGACTACTCTGATCCAGAGGTGATCCGAGTCATTGGTGCCTTATTGCCTAGGACCAACCATATATCCTTTCCTCGATACTCCTCTTATCCGGAGGTGATCCGACTCGTTGGTTCCTCACAGCCTAGGACCAACCATCTACCCTTTTCTCGAGACTCCTCAGATCCAGAGGTGATCCGAGTCGTTGGTTCCTTATAGCCTAGGACCTACCAACCATCCTTTTCTCGAGACTCCTCATATCCAGAGGTGATCCGAATCGCTGGTTCCTTCTAGCCTATGACCAACCATCTATCCTTTCCTCGAGACTCCTCTGATCCGGATGTGATCCGAGTCGTTGGTGCTTTATAGCCTAGGACAAACCATCCATCCTTTCCGCGATACTCCTCTGATCCGGAGGTGATCCGGGTCGTTGGTTTCGGTATAGCCTAGGACCAACCATCTACCCTTTTCTCGTGACTCCTCTGATCCAGAGGTGATCCGAGTCGTTGGTTCCTTATAGCCTAGGACCAACCATCCATCCGTTTCTCGAGACTCCTCTTATCCGGAGGTGATCCGAATCACTGGTTCCTAATAGCCTAGGACCAACCATCTATTCCTTTCCTAGAGTCTCCTCTGATCCAGAGGTGATCTAAGACGTTGGTTCCTTATAACCTAGGACCTACCATCTATCCTTTCCTCGAGAAACCTCTAATCCGGTGGTGATCCGAGTCGTTGGTGCCTTATAGCCTACGACTAACCATCAATCCTTTCCTCGAGACTCCTCTGATCCAGAGGTGATCCGAGTGGTTGGTTCCTTATAGACTAGGACCAACCATCTACCCTTTTCTCGAGACTCCTCTGATTCGAAGGTGGTCCGAGTCGATGGTTCCATATAGCCTAGGACCAACCATTTACCCTTTTCTCGAGACTCCTCTGACCCGGAGGTGATCCGAGTCGTTGGTTCCTTATAGCCTAGGACCAACCATCCATCCATTTCTCGAGACTACTCTTATCTGGAGGTGATCCAAATCGCTGGTTCCTTTTAGCCTAGGACCAACCATCTATCCTCTCCTCGAGACTCCTCTGATCCGGTGGTGATCCGAGTCATCGGTGCCTTATAACCTAGGACCAACCATCTATCCTTTCATCGAGACTCCTCCGATCCTTAGGTGATCCGAGTCGTCGGTGCCATATAGCCTAGGACCAACCATCTATCCCTTCCTGGAGACACCTCTGATCCCGTGGTGATCCGAGTTGTTGGTTCCTTGTTCCCAAGGACCAACCATCTATTCCTTTTCTCGAGACTCCGCTGATCTGGACGTGATCCGAGTCTTTGGTTCCATATTGCCTACGACCAACCATCTATCCTTTCCTCGAGACTCCTCAGATCTGGTGGTTATCCGAGTCGTTGGCGCCTTATGGCCAAGGACCAACCAACTATTCTTTCCTCGAGACTCCTCTGATACAGTGGTGATCCGACACGTTGGTTCCTTATAGTTTTGGACCAACCATTTACCCTTTTCTCGAGACTCCTCTGATCCGGAGGTGATCCGAGTCGTTGGTTCCATATAGCCTAGGACCAACCATCAATTCCTTTCCTCGAGACTCCTCTGATCTGGAGGTGATCCGAGTCGTTGGTTCCTTATAGCCTAAGACCAACCATCTATCCTTTCCTCGAGACGCCTCAGATCCGGAGGTGATCCGAGTTGTTGGTTCCTTATAACCTAGGACCAACCATCTATTCCTTTTCTCGAGACTCCTCTGATCCAGAGGTGATCCGAGTCATTGGTGCCTTATAGCCTAGGACCAACCATCTATCCTTTCCTCGATACTCCTCTGATCCGGAGGTGATCCGAGTCGTTGGTTCCTTATAGCTTAGGACCAACCATCAACCCTTTTCTCGAGACACCTCTGACCCAGAGTTGATCCGAGTCATTGGTTCCTTAGAGCCTAGGACCAACCATCTATCCTTTCCTCGAGACTCCCCTGATCTGGAGGTGATCCGAGTCGTTGGTGCCTAAAACCTAGGACTAACCATCTATCCTTTTCTCGGGACTCCTATAATCTAGAGGTGATCCGTGTCGTTGGTGCCTTATAGCCTCGGACCAACCATCTACCCTAATCTCGAGACTCCTCTGATCTGGAGGTGATCCGAGTCGTTGGTGCCTTATAACCTTGGACCAACCATCTATCCTTTCGTCGAGACTCCTTTAATCCGTAGGTTATTCGAGTCGTAGGTGCCATATAGCCTAGGACAAACCATCTATCCTTTCCTCGAGACTCCGTTGATCCATAGGTGATCCGAGTCGTTGGTGCCTTATAGCCTTGGACCAGCCATCTATCCATTCCATGAGACTCCTCAGATCCGGAGGAGATCCGAGTCGTTGGTTCATTATAGCCTAGGACAAACCATCTATCCTTTTCTCGAGACTCCTCTAATCAGGAGGTGATCCGAGTCGTTGGTTCATTATAGCCTAGGACCAACCATTTATCCCTTTCCTCGAGATTCCTCTGATTCGGAGGTGATCCGAGTCGTTGGTTCCTTATAGCCTAGGACCAACCATCAATCCCTTTCCTCGAGACTCCTCTGAGCCGGAGGTGATCCGAGTTGTTGGTTCCTTATAGCCTAGGACCAACCATCAATCCATTCCTCGAGACTCTTATGATCCGTAGGTGATCCGTGTTGTTGGTTCCTTATAGCCTAGGACCTACCATCTATCCCTTTCCTCGTGACTCCATTGATCCGGAGGTGATCCGAGTCGTTGGTTCCTTGTAGCCTAGGACCTGCCATCTATTCCTTTTCTTGAGTCTCCTTTGATCCAGAGGTGATCCGAGTCATTGGTTCCATATAGCCAAGGACCAACCATCTATCCTTTCCTCGAGACTCCTCTGATCTGGAGGTGATCCGAGTCGTTGGTGCCTTAAAGCCGAGGACCAACCATCTATCCATTCGTCAGGACGCCTCTAATCCGGAGGTGATCCGAGTCGTTGGTTCCTTATTGTTTACGACCAACCATCTACCCATTTCTCGAGACTCCTTTGATCCGGAGGTGATCCGAGTCGTTGGTTCCTTATAGCCTAGGACCAACCATCAATCCTTTCCTCGAGACACCTCAGATCTGGAGGTGATCCGAGTTGTTGGTTCCATATAGCCTTGGACCAACCATCTATCCTATTCCTCGAGACTCTTCTAATCTAGTGGAGATCCGAGTCGTTTGTACCTTATAGTCTAGGACCAACCATCTATTCCGTTTCTCGAGACACCTCTGATCCGTAGGTGATCCGAGTCGTTGGAACCTTATAGCCAAGGACCAACCATCTATCCTTTCCTCGAGACTCCTCTGATCCAGAGGTGATCCGAGTCATTGGTGCCGTATAGCCTAGGACCAACCCTCTATCCTTTCCTCGATACTCCTCTGATCCAGAGGTGATCCAAGTCGTTGGTTCCATATAGCCTAGGACCAACCATCTATCCTTTCCTCGATACACCTCTGATCCGGAGGTGATTCGAGTTGTTGGTTCCATATAGCCTAGGACCAACCATCTATCCCGTTCCTCGAGACTCCTCTAATCTAGTGGAGATCCGACTCGTTCGTACCTTATAGCCTAGGACCAACCATCTATTCCTTTTCTCGAGACACCTATGATCTGTAGGGAATCCAAGTCATTGGTACCTTATAGCCAAGGACCAACCATCTATCCTTTCCTCGAGACTCCTCTGATGCAGAGGTGATCCGAGTCATTGGTGCCTTATAGCCTAGGACCAACCCTCTATCCTTTCCTCGATACTCCTCAGATCCGGAGGTGATCCGACAAGTTGGTTCCTCACAACCTAGGACCAACCATCTACCCTTTTCTCGAGAATCTTCAGATCCAGAGGTGATCCGAGTCGTTGGTTCCTTATAGCCTAGGACCAACCATCCATCCCTTTCTCGAGACTCCTCTTATCCAGAGGTGATCCAAATCGCTGGTTCCTTCTTTCCTATGACCCACCATCTATCCATTCCTCGAGACTCCTCTGATCCGGAAGTGATCCGAGTCGTTGGTGCCTTATAGCCTAGGACCAACCATCTATCCTTTCTGCGATACTTCTCTGATCCGGAGGTGATCTGGGTCGTTGGTTTTGGTATAGCCTAGGATCAGCCATCTACCATTTTCTCGTGACTCCTCTGATCCGGAGGTGATCTGAGTCGTTGGTTCCTTATAACCTAGGACCAACCATCCATCCGTTTCACGAGACTCCTCTTATCCAGAGGTGATCCGAATCACTGGTTCCTTATTGCCTAGGACCAACCATCTATTCCTTTCCTCGAGTCTCCTTTGATCCAGAGGTGATCTGAGTCGTTGGTTCTATATAGCCTAGGACCAACCATCTATTCCTTTTCTCGAGACTCCTTTGATCCGGAGGTGATCCAAGTCGTTGTTTCCTTATATCCTAGGACCAACCATCTATCCTTTCCTCGAGACACCTCAGATCCGGATGTGATCTAAGTCGTTGGTTCCATATAGCCTAGGACCAACCATCTATCCCGTTCCTCGAGACTCCTCTAATCAAGTGGAGATCCGAGTCGTTTGTTCCTTATAACCTAGGACCAACCATCTATTCCTTTTCTCGAGACACCTCTGATCCGTAGGTGATCCGAGTCGTTGGTACTGTATAGCCAAGGACCAACCATCTATCCTTTCCTCGAGACTCCTCTGATCCAGTGGTGATCCGAGTCATTGGTGCCTTATAGCCTAGGACCAACCAAATATCCTTTCCTCGATACTCCTCTGATCCGGAGGTGATCCGACTCGTTGGTTCCTCACCGCCTAGGACCAACCATCTACCCTTTTCTCCAGACTCCTCAGATCCGGAGGTGATCCGAGTCGTTGGGTCCTTATAACCTAGGACCTACCATCCATCCTTTTCTCGAGACTCCTCTTATCCAGAGGTGATCCGAATCGCTGGTTCCATCTAGCTTAGGACCAACCATCTATCCTTTCCTCGAGACATCTCCGATCCAGAGGTGATCCGAGTTTTTGGTTCCTTATAGCCTACGACCAACCATCTATCCTTTCCTCGAGACTCCTCTGATCTGGTGGTTATCCGAGTCGATGGCGCCTTATAGCCTAGGACCAACCAACTATCCTTTCCTCGACACACCTCTGATCTGGAGGTGATCGGAGTCGTTGGTTCCTTATAGTTTCGGACCAACCATCTACCCTTTTCTCGAGACTCCTCAGATCCGAAGGTGATCCGAGTCGTTGGTTCCTTGTAGCCTAGGACCAACCATCTATTCCTTTCCTCGATACTCCTCTGATCCGGAGGAGAACCGAGTCATTGGTTCCTTATAGCCTAAGACCAACCATCTACCCGTTTCTCGAGACTCCTCTGATCTGGAGGTGATCCGAGTCGTTGGTTCCTTATAGCCTAAGACCCACCACCCATCCTTTTCTTGAGACTCCTCATATCTGGAGGTGATCCGAGTCGCTAGTTCTTTATAGCCTATGACCAACCATCTATCCTTTCCTCGAGAATCCTCAGATCAGGTGGTGATCCGAGTAGTTGTTGCCTTATAGCCTAGGACCAACCATCTATCCTTTCATCGAGACTCCTCTGATCCGGAGGTGATCTGAGTCATCGGTGCCTGAAAGCCTAGGACTAGACATCTATCCTTTCCTCTAGACTCCTCTGATTCGGTGGTGATCCGAGTCGCTGGTGCCTCATAGCTTAGGACCAACCATCTATCCTTTCATCTAGACTCCTCTAATCTGGAGGTGATCCGAGTCATCGGTGCCTTTTAGCCTAGGACCAACCATCTATCCTTTCCTTGAGACACCTTTGATTCGGTGGTGATTCGAGTTGTTGGTTCCTTATAGCCTTCGACCAACCATCTATTCCTTTTCTCGAGACTGCACTGATCCGATGGTAAACCGAATCGTTGGTATCTTTTAGCCTACGACCAACCATATATCCTTTCCTCGAGACTCCTCTGATCCGGAGGTTATCCGTGTCGTTGGCACCTTATAGCCAAGGACCTACTATCTATCCTTTCCTCGAGAATCCTCCGATCCGGAGGTGATCCGAGTCGTTGGTTCTGTATAGCCTAGGACCAACAATCTATCCTTTGCCCGAGACTCCTCTGATTCGGTGGTGATCCGAGTCGTTGGTGCCATATTGCCTAGGACCAACCATCTATCCTTTCATCGAGACTCCTCTGATCCGGATGTGATCCGAGTCGTTGGTGCCTTATAGCCTAGGACCAACCATCTATCCTTTCCATGAGACACCCCTGATTCGGAGGTGATCCGAGTTATTGCTTCCTTAAAGCCTAGGACCAACCATCTACCAATTTCTCGAGTCTTCTCTGATCTGAAGGTGATCCGAGTCGTTGGTTCCATATAGCCTAGGACCAACCATCTATCCTTTCCTCGAGACTCCTCTAATCCGGTGGTGATCCGAGTCGTTGGTGCCTTATAGCCTAGGACCAACCATCTATCCTTTCCTCGAGACTCCTCTAATCTGGTGGTTATCCGAGTCGTTGGTGCCATATAGCCTAGGACCAACCATCAATCCTTTCCTCGAGACTCCTCTGATCCGGAGGTGATCCGAGTCGTTGGTTCCTTATAGCCTAGGACGAACCATCTACCATTTTCTTGAGACTCCTCTGATCCGAGGTGATCCGAGTCGTTGGTTCCTTATAGCCTAGGACCTACCATCTACCCTTTTTTCGAGTCTCCTCTGACCCAGAGGTGATCCGAGTCGTTGGTTCCTTATAGCCTAGGACCAACCATCCATCCTTTTCTCGAGACTCCTCTTATCTAGTGGTGATCCGAATCGCTGGTTCCTTTTTGCCTAGGACCAACCATCTATCCTTTCCTTGAGACTCCTCTGATCCAGTGGTGATCCGAGTCATCGGTGCCTGATAGCCTAGGACCAACCATCTATCCTTACATCGGGACTCCTCTGATCCGGAGGTGATCCATGTCGTCGGTGCCCTACAGCCTAGGACCAGCCATCTATCCTTTCCTCGAGACATCTCTGATCCAGAGGTGATCCGAGTTGTTGATTCCATATCGCCAAGGACCAACCATCTAATCTTTTTCTCGAGACTCCACTGATACGAAGGTGATCTGAGTCGTTGGTTCCTTATAGCCTACGACCAACCATCTATCCTTTCCTCGAGACTCCTCTGATCTGGTGGTTATCCGAGTCGTTGGCGACTTATAGCCAAGGACCAACCAACTATCCTTTCCTCGACACTCCTCTGATCCGGAGGTGATCCGAGTTGTTGGTTCCTTATAGTTTCGGACCAACCATCTACCCTTTTCTCGAGACTCCTCGGATCCGGAGGAGATCAGAGTCGTTGGTTCTTTATAGCCTAGGACCAACCATCTATTCCTTTTCTCGAGTCTCCTCTGATCCGGAGGTGATCCGAGTCGTTGGTTCCTTATAGCCTAGAACCAACCATATATTCCTTACCTCGAGACTCCTCTGATCCGGTGGTGATCCGAGTCGTTGGTTCCTTATAGCCTAGGACCATCCATCTATCCTTTCCTCGAGACACCTCAGATCTGGAGGTGATCTGAGTCGTTGGTTCCATATAGCCTAGGACCTTCCATCTACCCTTTTCTCGAGACTCCACTGATTCGGTGGTGATCCGAGTCGTTGGTTCCATATAGCCTAGGACCATCCATCTATCCTTTCCTCGAGCCACCTCAGATCTAGAGGTTATCCGAGTCGTTGGTTTCATATAGGCTAGGACCAACCATCTAGCCTTTTCTCGAGACTCCTCTGATCCGGTGGTGATCCGAGTCGTTGGTTCCTTATAGCCTAGGACCAACCATCCATCCTTTTCTCGAGACTCCGCTTATCCGAAAGTGATCCGAATCGATGGTTCCTTTTAGCCTTGGACCAACCATCTATCCTTACCTCGCGACTCCTCTGATTCGATGGTGATCCGAGTCGTTGGTGCCATATAGCCCAGGACCAACCATCTATCCTTTCATCGAGACTCCTCTGATCCGGAGGTGATCCGAGTCGTCGGTGCCTTATAGCCTAGGACCAACCCTCTATCCTTTCCTCGAGACTCGTCTGATTCGGTGGTGATCCAAGTCGTTGGTGCCTTATAGCCTAGGACCAACCATCTATCCTTTCATCGAGACTCCTCTGATTCGGAGGTGATCGGAGTCGTCGGTGCCTTATAGCTTAGGACCAACCGTCTATCCTTTCCTTGAGACACCTCTGATTCGGAGGTGATTCGAGTTGTTGGTTCCTTATAGCCAACGACCAACCATCTATCCATTCCTCGAGACTCCTCTGATCCGGAGGTCATCCGTGTCGTTGGCGCCTTACAGCCTAGGACCAACAATCTATCCTTTCCTCGTGAATCCTCCGATCTGGAGGTGGTCCGAGTCGTTGGTACAATATAGCCTAGAACCAACCGTCTACCCTTTTCTCGATTCTTCTCAGATCCGGAGGTGATCCGAGTCGTTGGTTCCTCACAGCCTAGGACCAACTATCTCTCCTTTCCTCGAGACTCCTCTGATCCGGAGGCGATCCGAGTCGTTGGTGCCTTATAGACTAGGACCAACCATCTATCCTTTCCTCGAGACTCCTCTGATTCAGTGGTGATCCGAGTAGTTGGTGGCTTATAGCCTTGGACCAACCATCTATCCTTTCATCGAGACTCCTCTGATCCAGAGGTGATCCGAGTCGTCGGTGCCATATAGCCTAGGACCTACCATCTATCCTTTCCTCGAGACACCTCTGATTCGGAGGTGATCCGAGTTGTCGGTTCCTTATAGCCTAGGACCAACCATCTATACCTTTTCTCGAGACTCCACTGATCCAGAGGTTATCCGATTCGTTGGTTCCTTATAGCCTATGACCAACCATCTATCCTTTCCTTGAGACTCCTCTGATCCAGTGGTTATTCGAGTCGTTGGCGCCATATAGCCTAGGACCAACCACCTATCCTTTCCTTGAGACTCCTCTGATCCGGAGGTGATCTGAGTCGTTGGTTCCATATACTTTCGGACCAACCATCTTCCGTTTTCTAGAGACTCTTCTGATCTGGAGGTGATCCGAGTCGTTGGTGCCTTATAGCCTAGGACCAACCATCAATCCTTTCCTCGAGAATCCTCTGATCTGGAGGTGATCCGAATCGTTGGTTCCTTTTAGCCAAGGACCAACCATCTATTCCTTTCCTCGAGTCTCCTCTGATCCGGCGGTGATCAGAGTCGTTGGTTCCTTATAGCCTTGGACCAACCATCTATCCTTTCCTCGAGACTCCTCTAATCCGATGGTGATCCGAGTCGTTGGTGCCTTATAGCCTAGGACCAACCATCAATCCTTTCCTCGAGACTCCTCTGATCCGGAGGTGATCCGAGTCGTTGGTTCCTTATAACCTAGGACCAACCATCTACCCTATTCTCGAGACTCCTCTGATCCGGAGGAGATCCTAGTCGTTGGTTCCTTATAGCCTTGGACCAACCATCTACCCTTTTCTCGAGACTCCTCTGATCCAGAGGTGATCCTAGTCGTTGGTTCCTTATTGCTTAGGACCAACCATCCATCCTTTTCTCGAGACTCCTCTTAGCCGTTGGTGATCCGAATCGCTGGTTCCTTTTAGCGTAGGACCAACCATCTATCCTTTCCTCGTGACTCCTCTGATTCGTTGGTGATCCAAGTCGTTGGTGCCATATAGCCTAGGTCCAACCATCTATCCTTTCATCGAGACTCCTCTGATCCGGAGATGATCCGAGTCGTCGGTGCCTTATTGCCGAGGACCAACCATATATCCTTTCCTCGAGACACCTCTGATTCGGTGGTGATTCGAGTCGTTGGTGCCTTATAGCCTAGGACCAACCATCTATCCTTTCATCGAGACTCCTATGATCCGGAGGTGATCCGAGTCGTCGGTGCCTTATAGCCTAGGACCAACCATCTATCCTTTCCTCGAGAAACCTCTGATTCGGTGGTGATCCGAGTTGTTGGTTCCTTATAGCCTTCGACCAACCATCTATTCCTTTTCTCGGGACTGCACTGATCTGATGGTAATCAGAGTCGTTGGTTCCTTATAGCCTACGACCAACCATCTATCCTTGCCACGAGACTCCTCTGATCCGAAGGTTATCCGTGTCGTTGGCGCCTTATTGCCTAGGACCAACAATCTATCCTTTCCTCGAGAATCCTCCAATCCGGAGGTGATCTGAGTCGTTGGTTCCTTATAGCCAAGGACCAACCGTCTACCCTTTTCTCGAGTCTTCTCAGATTCGGAGGTGATCTGAGTCGTTGGTTTCTTATAGCCTAGGACCAACCATCTATCCTCTCCTCGAGACTCCTCTGATCCGGAGGTGATCCGAGTCGTTGGGGCCTTATAGCCTAGGACCAACCATCTATCCTATCCTCGAGACTCCTCTGATTCGGTGGTGATCCGAGTCGTTGGTGCCTTATAGCCTAGGACCAACCAACTATCCATTCATCGAGACTCTTCTGATCTGGAGGTGATCCGAGTCGTCGGTGCCTTATAGCCTAGGACCAACCATCTATCCTTTCCTCGAGACACCTCTGATTCGGAGGTGATCCGAGTTGTTGGTTCCTTATAGCCAAGGACCAACCATCTATTCCTTTTCTCGAGACGCCACTGATCCGGAGGTTATCTGATTCGTTGGTTCCATATAGCCTACGACCAACCATCTATCCTTTCCTTGAGACTCCTCTGATCCAGATGTTATCCGAGTCGTTGGCGCCTTATAGCCTAGGACCAACCATCTATCCTTTCCTCGAGACTCCTCTGATCCAGAGGTGATCCGAGTCGTTGGTTCCTTATAGTTTCGGACCAACCATCTACCCATTTCCCGAGACTCCTCTGATCTGAAGGTGTTCCGAGTCATTGGTGCCTTATAGCCTAGGACCAACCATCAATCCTTTCCTCGAGAATCCTCTGATCTGGAGGTGATCCGAATCATTGGTTCCTTATAGCCTTGGACCTACTATCTATCCTTTCCTCGAGACTCCTCTAATCCGGTGGTGATCCGAGTCGTTGGTGCCTTATAACCTAGGACCAACCATCAATCCATTCCTCGAGACTCCACTGATTTGGAGGTGATCCGAGTAGTTGGTTCCTTATAGCCTAGGACCAACCATCTACCCTTTTCTCGAGACTCCTCTGATCCGGAGGAGATCCGAGTCGTTGGTTCCTTATAGCCTAGGACCAACCATCTACCCTCTTCTCGAGACTCCTCTGATCCGAAGGTGATCCGAGTCGTTGGTTCCTTGTAGCCTAGGACCAACAATCTATTCCTTTCCTCGATTCTCCTCTGATCCGGAGGAGAACCGAGTCGTTGGTTCCTTATAGACTAAGACCAACCATCTACCCTTTTCTCGAGACTCCTCTGATGCGGAGGTGATCCGAGTCATTGGTTCCTTATAGCCTAAGACCCACCACCCATCCTTTTCTTGAGACTCCTCTTTTCCGGAGGTGATCCGAGTTGCTAGTTCCTTATAGCCTACGACCAACCATCTATCCTTTCCTCGAGAATCCTCTGATCAGGTGGTGATCCGAGTCGTTGTTGCCTTATAGCCTAGGACCAACCATTTATTCTTTCATCGAGACTCCTCTGATCCGGAGGTGATCCGAGTCGTCGGTGCCTTATTGCCTAGGACCAACCATCTATCCTTTCGTCGAGACTCCTCTGATTCGGTGCTGATCCGAGTCATTGGTGCCTTATAGCCTAGGACCAACCATCTATCCTTTCATCGAGACTCCTCTGATCCAGATGGTCCGAGTCGTCGGTGCCTTATTGCCTAGGACCAACCATCTATCCTTTCGTCGAGAAACCTCTGAATCGGTGGTGATCCGAGTTGTTGGTTCCATATAGCCTACGACCTACCATCTATTCCTTTTCTAGAGACTGCACTGATCCGAAGGTAATCCGAGTCGTTGGTTCCTTATAACCTACGACCAACCATCTATCCTTTCCTCGAGACTCCTCTTATCCGGAGGATATCCGTGTCGTTGGTGCCTTATAGCCTAGGACCAACAATCTATCCTTTCCTCGAGAATCCTCCGATCCGGAGGTGATCCGAGTCGTTGGTACCTTATTGCATGGGACCAACCGTCTACCCTTTTCTCGAGTCTTCTCAGATCAGGAGGTGATCCGAGTCGTTGGTTCCTTATAGCCTAGGACCAACCATCTACCCTTTCCTCGAGACTCCTCTGATCCGGAGGTGATCCGAGTCGTTGGTGCCTTATAGCCTAGACCAACCATCTATCCTTTCCTCGAGACTCCTCCGATTCGGTGGTGATCCGAGTCGTTCCTGCCTTATTGCCTAGGACCAACCATCTATCCTTTCATAGAGACTCCTTCGATCCGGAGGTGAGCCGAGTCGTCGGTGCCATATAGCCTAGGACCAACCATCTATCCTTTCCTCGAGACACCTCTGATTCGGAGGTGATCCGAGTTATTGGTTCCATATAGTCTAGGACCAACCATCTATTCCTTTTCTCGAGACTCCACTGATCCGGAGGTTTTCCGATTCGTTGGTTCCATATAGCCTACGACCAACCATCTATCCTTTCCTTGAGACTCCACTGATCCAGAGGTTATCCGAGTCGTTGGCGCCTTATAGCCTAGGACTAACCATCTACCCGTTCCTCGAGACTCCTCTGATCCGGAGGTGATCCGAGTCGTTGGTTCCTTATAGTTTCGGACCAACCATCTACCCTTTTCTTGAGACTCCTCCGATCCGGACGTGATTCGAGTCGTTGGTGCCATATAGCCTAGGACCAACCATCAATCCTTTCCTCGAGAATCCTCTGATCTCAAGGTGATCCGAATCATTGGTTCCTTACAGCCTTGGACCAACCATCTATTCCTTTACTCGAGTCTCCTCTGATCCGGAGGTGATCTGAGTCGTTGGTTCCTTATCGCCCAAGACCAACCATTTATCCGTTCCTCGAGACACCTCTAATCTGGTGGTGATCCGAGTCGTTGGTGCCTTAAAGCCAAGGACCAACCATCTATCCTTTCATCGAGACTTCTCAGATCCGGAGGTGATCCGAGTCGTTGGTTCCTTATAGCCTAGGACCAATCTTCTATCCTTTCCTCGAGACTCCTCTGATTTGGTGGTGATCCGAGTCCTTGGTGCCTGATAGCCTAGGACCAACCATCTACCCTTTCATCGAGACACCTCTGATCCGGAGGTTATCCGTGTCGTTGGCGCCTTATAGCCTAGGAACAATAATCTATCCTTTCCTCGAGAATCCTCCGATCCGGAGGTGATCCGAGTCATTGGTACCTTATAGCCTAGGACCAACCGTCTTCCCTTTTCTTGAGTCTTCTCAGATCCGAAGGTGATCCGAATCGTTGGTTCCTTATTGCCTAGGACCAACCATCTATCCTATCCTCGAGACTCCTCTGATCTGGAGGTGATCCGAGTCGTTGGTGCCTTATAGCCTCGGACCAACCATCTATCCTTTCCTTGAGACTCCTCTGATTCGGTGGTGATCCGAGTCGTTGGTGCCATATAGCCTAGGACCAACCATCTATCCTTTCATCGAGACTCCTGTGATCCGGAGGTGATCCGAGTCGTCGGTGCCTTAGAGCCTAGGTCCAACCATCTATCCATTAGTCGAGACACCTCTGATTCGGAGGTGATCCGAGTTGTTGGTTCCTTATAGCCTAGGACCAACCATCTATTCAATTTCTCGAGACTCCATTGATCCGGAGGTTATCCGATTCGTTGGTTCCTTATAGCCTACGACCAACCATCTATCCTTTCCTCGAGACTCCTCTGATCCGGAAGTTATCCGGGTCGTTTGCGCATTATAGCCTAGGACCAACAATCTATCCTTTCCTCGAGAATCCTCCGATCCGGAGGTGATCCGAGTCATTGGTAACCTATAGCCTAGGAGCAACCGTCTACCCTTTTCTCGAGTCTTCTCATATCCGATGGTGATCCGAGTCGTTGGTTCCTTATAGCCTAGGACCAACCATCTATCCTTTCCTAGAGACTCCTCTGATCCGTAGGTGATCCGAGTCGTCGGTGCCATATAGCCTTGGACCAACCATCTATCCTTTAATCGAGACAACTCTGATTCGGAGGTGATCCGAGTTGTTGGTTCCTTATAGCCTAGGACCAACCATCTATTCCTTTTCTCGAGACTCCACTGATCCGGTGGTTATCCGATTCTTTGGTTCCATATAGCCTACGACCAACCATCTATCCTTTCCTCAAC
Source organism: Posidonia australis (assembly GCA_024699735.1). Lineage (NCBI taxonomy): Eukaryota > Viridiplantae > Streptophyta > Magnoliopsida > Alismatales > Posidoniaceae > Posidonia > Posidonia australis. Next base: position 2,869 of record JAMKQA010001654.1, on the reverse strand, counting down.
ACTCCTCTGATCCGGAGGTTATCCGAGTCGTTGGCGCCTTATAGCCTACGACCAACCATCTAAACTTTCCTCGAGACTCCTCTGATCCGGAGGTGATCCGTGTCGTTGGTTCCTTTTAGTTTTGGACCAACCATCTACCCTTTTCTCGAGACACCTCTGATCCGGAGGTGATCCGAGTTGTTGGTGCCTTATAGCCTAGGACCAACCATCAATCCTTTCCTCGAGAATCCTCAGATCTGGAGGTGATCCGAATCATTGGTTCCATATAGCCTAGGACCAACCATCTATTCCTTTCCTCGAGTCTCCTTTGATCCGGAGGTGATCTGAGTCGTTGGTTCCTTATAGCCAAGGACCAACCATCTATCCTTTCCTCGAGACTCCTCTAATCCGGTGGTGATCCGAGTCGTTGGTGCCTTATAGCCTAGGACCAACCATCGATCCTTTCCTCGAGACTCCTCGGTTCCGGAGGTGGTCCGAGTCGTTGGTTCCTTATAGCCTAGGACCAACCATCTACCCTTTTCTCGAGACTCCTCTAATCCGAGTTGATCTGAGTCGTTGGTTCCATATAGCCTAGGACCAACCATCTACCCTTTTCTCGAGACTCCTCTGACCCAGAGGTGATCCGAGTCGTTGGTTCCTTATAGCCTAGGACCAACCATCTACCCTTTTCTTGAGACTCCTCTGATCCGAAGGTGATCCGAGTCGATGGTTCCTTATAGCCTAGAACCAAGCATCTATTCCTTTCCTCGAGACTCCTCTGATCCGGAGGTGATCCGAGTCGTTGGTTCATTATAGCATAGGACCAACCATCTATCCTTTCCTCGAGACACCTCAAATCAGGAGGTGATCCGAGTCGTTGGTTCCATATAGCCTAGGACCAACCATCTACCCTTTTCTCGAGACTCCTCTGATCCGGTGGTGATCCGAGTCGTTGGTTCCTTATAGCCTAGGACCAACCATCCATCCTTTTCTCGTGACTCCGCTTATCCGGAGGTGACCCTAATCGCTGGTTCCTTTTAGCCTAGGACCAACCATCTATCCTTTCCTCGAGACTCCTCTGTTCCGGTGGTGATCCGAGTCATCGGAGCCTTACAGCCTAGGACCAACCATCTATCCTTTCATCGAGACTCCTCTGATCCGGAGGTGATCCGAGTCGTCGGTGCCATATAGCCTAGGACCAACCATCTATCCTTTCCTCGATACAACTCTAATCCAGAGGTGATTCGAGTTGTTGGTTCCATATAGCCAAGGACCAACCATCTAATCCTTTTCTCGAGACTCCACTGATCCGGAGGTGATCCGAGTCATTGGTTCCTTATATCCTACGACCAACCATCTATCCTTTCCTTGAGACTCCTCTGATCTGGTGGTTATCCAAGTCGTTGGCGCCTTATAGCCTAGGACCAACCTACTATCCTTTCTTCGAGACTCCTCTGATCCGGAGGAGATCCGAATCGTTGGTTCCTTATAGTTTCGGACCAACCATCTACCCTTTTCTCGAGACTCCTCTGATTCGAAGGTGATCCGAGTCGTTGGTTCCTTATCGCCAAGGACGAACCATCAACCCTTTTCTCGAGACTCCTCTGATCCGGAGGTGATCCGAGTCGTTGGTGCCTTATAGCCTAGGACCAACCATCAATACTTTCCTCGAGAATCCTCTGATCCGGATGTGATCCGAGTCATTGGTTCCTTATAGCCTTGGACCAACCATCAATTCCTTTCCTCGAGTCTCCTCTGATCAGGAGGTGATCTGTGTCGTTGGTTCCTTATAGCCTAGGACCAACCATCTATCTTTTCCTCGTGACTCCTCAAATCTGGAGGTGATCCGAGTCGTTGGTTCCTTATAGCCTAGGACCAACCATCTTCCCTTCTCTCAAGTCTCCTCAGATCCGGTGGTGATCCGAGGCGTTGGTTCCATATAGCCTAGGACCAACCATCTACCATTTTCTCAAGACTCCTTTGATTCGGAGGTGATCCGAGTCGTTGGTTCCTTATAGCCAAGGACCAACCATCTACCCTTTTCTCGAGACTCCTCTGATCCGGAGGTGATCCGAGTCGTTGGTGCCTTATAGCCAAGGACCAACCATCAATACTTTCCTCGAGAATCCTCTGATCCGGAGGTGATTCGAATCATTGGTTCCTTATAGCCTTGGACCAACCATCAATTCCTTTCCTCGAGTCTCCTCTGATCCGGTGGTGATATAAGTCGTTGGTTCCATATAGCCTAGGACCAACCATCTATCCTTTCCTTGAGACTCCTCAAATCTGGAGGTGATCCGAGTCGTTGGTTCCTTATAGCCTAGGACCAACCATCATCCCTTTTCTCGGGACTCCTCAGATCCGGTGGTGATCTGAGTCGTTGGTTCCATATAGCCTAGGACCAACCATCTACCCTTTTCTCAAGACTCCTCTAATTCGTAGGTGATCCGAGTCGTTGGTTCCATATAGCCAAGGACCAACCATCTACCCTTTTCTCGAGACTCCTCTGACCCAGAGGTGATCCGAGTCGTTGGTTCCATATAGCCTAGGACCAACCATCCATCTTTTTCTCGAGACTCCTCTTATTCGGAGGTGGTCCGAATCGCTGGTTCCTTTTAGCCTAGGACCAACCATCTATCCTTTCATCGAGACTCCTCTATTCCGGTGGTGATCTGAGTCGTCGGTGCCTTATAGCCAAGGACCAACCATCTATCCTTTCCTCGAGACACCTCTGATTCGGTGGTGATCCGAGTTGTTGGTTCCTTATAGCCTAGGACCAACCATCTATTCTTTTTCTCGAGACTCCACTGATCCGGAGTTTATCCGAGTCGTTGGTTCCTTATAGCCTAGGACCAACCATCTATCCTTTCCTCGAGACTCCTCTGATCCG
>JAMKQA010001653.1:0-19976 GCA_024699735.1 Posidonia australis | reverse complement strand
ATCTTGAGGAGTGGACTAGGCTGGGGTTGCCGAACCACTATAAATCACACGAGTTTTCAATTTCTCTCATCTCCTTCTTGTGCATTTATTTTCTGTGCTATCAAGTGTATGTGATAAGTATTAGTTGATTAATCACTTTGCTTGCATTTTCTTTTGATATTTAAAATTGGATAAAGTGATATTAAAAACTAAGATTCTCTATTCACCCCCCCCCTCTAGAGAAGCCTTTCGATTCAAGAAAACATTGGCTGGCAACTGGTTAAAACATTCTCATTTCTTTTCAGGATTTTAGGATCATTTCACAAGTCCAATCCTGACCAAAACACATTTCTCTTTCTTTATTCATTTCCACTTTCTTTACTATTGTTACCTTGATCAGGGGTAACCATGCACACAAGCAGTAGGCGAGGACATGCTTTCCCTACCTTCCTGCACTGCCGCGATGAGATTCCCCGTGCTGGATGTCATCGCCCTGGCCAACCGGCCTCAATTTCATTTCCATAAGTGCACGGGGTTACGTCTCTGTTTGACGCCCCAGTCGGTGACCCGAACAACTAGGTCTAATGATCCAGGCTCAGCCTACACCCTCGGTGACCCGAACAACTAGGCTCAAAAACTCAGGCTCAGCCTACACCGCTACGAGCTCGGTGACCCGAACAACTAGGTACAACTACCAAGGCTCAGCCTACATCGACTGTGACCCGGACAACTTGGCTCAAAGGCCCAGGCTCAGCCTACACCGTCTCAAGCTCGGAAACCACAGTCTTGTTCATAAAACATTATTAGTGTTCCATTTCAAAACTCTTTCCAAATTTTCAAATACCATTTTCCATTTCATTCTTTTCGTTGCAGGACTCTGTTTCCGTGCAACACTTGACCCTCCACTGGGGTCCCAACTCAAGTCATTAAAACCACATTTAAAACCATAAATTGGGTCTTATGCCCAAAACCACACAAAATCATTTTTTTCATTCGTTTGTTGGGTCAAGACCCAAAACCACACCCAAATCCATTTGTTTGGGGTTCCACATGCCTCCATGTTGTTACACAAGGCAAACATCATTCATGTTAACCCACCATACCATTACAACCACTTATCATTCATTAAAATTCACATTTTAACCTTTCAAATTCAAGGCAAAAACGGCATACCGAATTTTCAATTCGGTATACCGAAATTTTTCGGTATGCCGAAACCCCCTGTTTCGGTTTATCGGGAAATTTTGATCTACTGAACCCTGGGTCTTGGCCTAATTTGCTAGGATTCAGCATATCAAATTTTATCGGTATACAAAATTCCCCGCAGACAGGGTACACCCCTGTTCCGCAACGACGGAATTCGTCCGAAGTGGGAGGGACCCCCTAACATGCATCATAAATTTCCATAAAATCATGGGGTGTTGATCCTCAAGTCTACTTCAAAACCTCTCAAACCATTCATGATTCCATCAACCACACAGTTCAAACGAAAATCAAAAGGGGAAGGGGCTCAAGACTGGCCACTATAGCCTTTAACCCCAAAATCACATTTTCCCCACAAACATCAATCCTAACCGCATGATCTCTACATTCTCATGCTATACATCACATTCCCATTCATTTCATGATTTTTCTATAATTTTCCATGCATTTATCACAATTTTTTTTGTAATTAACCTACTGCTAACAAAACACCAGACGAAGGAGAGGAAAGGGGTCGCGTACCTGGCACAGCCCCCGGCGACCCTCCCTACTCTCCGGTAAACCTCCTCGCGCCCCGGCGAAGCCTACTCTACCGGCGGAACACACGAGCGGCTCACCACCTCCTTGGTTACGCGTCGATCCTCTCCATCTCATCCTCTCTCTGTCACCCCATCCTCTCTCTGCATACCGCGACCTCCATTTATCCGTCTCTCCACCCGCATCGCGCCGGCCGCCCATTGCATCGGAGTAGACGACGAGGCACGGGCCGGTGTCACTGGTGGCACGGGTTGGGGACGGGAAGGGGACGGGGGAAAAGTATGTGGCTCGTGAGAGGAAGGAAAGGAAGGAGAAAAAGAAGGAAAAGAAATGAAGAAAAGACAAACACGCAAATCGAGACGACTGTGCACCCTCCAGTCAGACCCCACATTGGTCCCAAATCACAAACAGGTGCACAGAAAACCAACCACAATCACACACATCCTAGAAACAACAAATTATCCATTAATAAACCATTTAAGCAATATTGCAAATAATTACATGGTCTACAATAAAAATGGATAATCAGGCTCAATAGTCACATTAAGTTTTCAATCTAGCAATAGCAACCAAACATGGCATGGGAGAGCGACTTGCACTAGCTTGGTTCACCCAATTTAATTGTTTTTAACTAGAAAGAAGTTTTTCTTAAGGAACTTCTAACTTTATTGTAAAGCAGTTAATTTCCATCCTATTGGTGGATAGAAAACAAACCTAAAATCCATTAAAAATCTAAAAAGAAGAAGAGAGTGGACAGAATATTATTTGATGTTATTTACTGATATTGCTACTACAAGCTGAAAAAAGGCAACGCTAACAGTAAAAAAAACGAAAGCTTACAAGAAAACAAACTGCAGTTTCAGTCGCTTATAAGAATGATGCCTATATTTGTCGCCCTGTCAAGAAGCGACGAGATAAGGCCCTACAGTTAGAGATGGCTGGAACTACAGGACCATTATCTACTTAAAACAAACTAAATAAGGGGGTCTGGTCATTGTGAAAATCTAAATGCACGACTTCTAGACCTAAAAACTGCAATTAAAGTTTAAATAAAACAAGAAAACAAAATGAAAAGGAAGGGAAATTAACTTACATTGCACGGAGGGTTGGCTCAAATTCGTCCCACTGTGATCGCCAGTTTTCTATGGATAGATTTTTGGGGGAGTTGTTGAAGGTTGTCATCGTGTCCACTTACTTCAATGGCCTTTGTGATCACCACTTGTCTATTGCAGAAGTCGGCTGATAAGACGTCTACAGGAGATGCAGTGGTTGTGGTTGTGTGGGTTTTCGGTTCACTGGGTCGATGATAGGATGTCGCCTAGTGGCGTCCTCATGCTATATAGTATGTCCTTCCCTTCAAAACAAATAACAAAAAAAGAAAATTCTAGATTAGACCTAGGTGTAGTAAATAATGTTAAAAGAATAAACAATAACATGAATAAACAAACTAAATACTAATCTGGGGTTGTCCCTGCATACATACCCTAGTTGCGTATGCCATGAGCATTTATGTATGCAATGTATATGAAATAAATAAAATAAAAAAGAGGAAGATACTCCCTTCACCCTTGTACGTTGTGGAGTGGATGAGGAAGTGGAGGTCGGTTTTACGGAGCTCCGAAGATGCACTTTGGCTTGGACGGGAGATGATCTCTAGGATCTAAACTTTGAGGGACTTGGACATGGTGGAAGGGCTATCTCTCTCTCAAATTTCTCTCCTAGGGTTTGGAAAGTGGCTCCTTATAATTTTTGAAGTGCTTCCTCTTGGGTTGAAGACCTAGGAATTCTATTTATAGAGTTTGGGGGTTCCAGATCTCATCATAGACGAGATATAGATCAAGGGCTAAGATTAATCTCACGAAATATGTACAAAAAAAATCCTTTATGGATTTCGTCGGCTATAGTACAGACGATAGAATCTCTGAGTCATTGCCAGTATAGGTGACTAGTTAAAAGATCCCAAATTCAACACACGCAGTGAATCAACAGTTGAAAGGCAAGAAATCAACCACATGAGCTAGTCGCTGGTGCATGTGGTGCTTAGAGACTAAAAAAAGGAATTTTTGCAAAAAATTAAGATTACAAAGTATCAGATTACGAATCTATTTAGAATATATTTTCATATCCAAATCAAACTTAAAATGTTAAGCAAATTGATTTTGAAAATCAAATCTTCAATAATTACGAGAAAACTCAATTAAAATCAATGGTGTTCTTGATTTAAAATAGATTGGCAATCAATTGGATATTTTGGATTTTATCTTTATTTTTTAAGTATTATCATGAATTAAATATAAGCTATAACATTAAAATGTGATAACTTATCATAAAATCTTAATTTTTGGTAAAAATAAAGATAAGTGATCTTAATTATAAAGTTATCCGAATTTCAATAATTTTCTGCAATTATTTAGCATTTATAGTGATTTATATGATAAGCATATATTATTTAAATGTTGAAAAATTATAGAAATTATAATAATTATGGGAAAAATCATGATAACATTTATAAATATCCCATATATGTTATTAAAGCCCGAGATGACAAATTATTTAGAGAGAGAGTGCTAGAATTTCAATCGCCTGTTAATTTGGTGTTTGAAAAAAAAAAGTCGGCTCTTGAAATGGCAACTAGTTCTGTCGCCTATCAGACAGGCAACATCTTAGTCTTTTGCAGATTACTCTCTTGCCATTTATCTTAATTCACAGGGATACAATAAAAACCCAGAAAATTTCAGAAATTCTATGGAAAAATCTGGAAGACGGTTAAAGCTCCTTAGTTATGAGATCTAGGACGCCATAAGGGTTCCTATCCTAGGTGAACTCTGGGAAATGTGAAGATGGGATATCTATAGGTATGACCTCAATAATATCTCTTTTAGAATGATACAATTATCTTTACACGTGAAACCTACTGTAATTGCAACTTCTTCCGTTGAAAAACTTATTTTTCTCCCACAAATTTTGAAGACATCATCACTTACATAGGACCGTATCAAGAAGCCAACCAATTATTTGTCAACAACGAGAAATGCATGTTTAAAAAATGATAAACTATTATCTTCCTTTTATCAGTTGAATTAGACATAGATTTCATTTTATATCCATGTTACATTTTAGGTCATAATGATGCTCAAGTAATGCAATCCCGGGAGATAAATCAATATCTATATCCGAAGGAGAATATATATAATTTCATAAGTTAATATATATATAATGTAGACACCCTAATTTTTCGATTTTGCAGAATGGGGATGTGGTGGCTGAGCTCGAACCCTGATTCAGGGCCCATAAGGCCCATTTAAGCCCAATTAACTCCTTTGAGGCCCATTAAGCCCTAGTTGAGCCCATACGGGCCCACATAAGCCCATGAAGGCCCACCATAAACAACTTCACCCATTTCTCTTCTCTACATTTCATTCCAACCCAACATTCATTTTTCCCTCTTAACTTTACATTTTTTTCTCCATTTCTCTTCATTTTACCAAAATCACCAACACCTATGTTTTTCTCCACTGATCTCACAATCCAGCCTTGGGACCTATCTTCCTTCACCGATTTCACCACCGAACCCACTCCAATCTAGCAGCCCAACCCGAGCCACACTAAGCCAGCAGCTTCCCAGCAGCCCAGCCGTTGGATCAACCGCCGGCGACCACTGGATCGTCGTTCGTTCTATCGACAGCCACGGGGACAGGAGGGGACAGCGGTTAGGGAATGTCTTGATCCGTTTGGGAGGAGCATTTGGTTTGTTAGAGGAGTTGGGCAGTCTGTTACGAGAGGAGGCTTTCTGTTGCATGTTTGTTGGGTTCACCTATATAAAGGGGAGGAGTCACAATTCAGAGCCACAGAAAATTCAGAGAGAAACAGAGAGTGAAGAGACACCGAGAGAGAGGCCGTCGCGGAGAGGAGCAGCCGCCGCTTCCGGAGCTCCGGCGACGATCTCTAGCCAGGTACACGCCTTAACCTCTCTTAATTTCCTGAATTCTAGTCTTCCTACCGTCCTCTCTCTTTCAGGAGCGGTTCCAAGGGATCCAGAGCGATCCCTTGGCCTCCGGAGCTCCTCTGTGCCCCGCCGTCGCTGATTTTCCGATGACAGAGGTGGGGGGGGGATCCAGGAAGTCTCCTGGACCCCCGAGCCCTCTCTCCTCCTCCTATGGTCTTGCTCGTGCTCCGTCGCTCCTCCATGCGCCGCTCCGCCGCTCCCAACAGTCTGCGTGAAGATCGCCGGAGTTCCGCTCTGGTCCCGCCGTTGCTGGAGAAGACGACGAGATCCAGAGACGCCGCGTCCGCTCTTGGCCTCCCACGCCCCTCCGATGGTCCAGACACCATACATGGCGTCCCGCAAGCACCCCGAAGTCCTCAGAACCCGCCACGACCACTGGATCACCGTAGCAACGCCACTCGCTAGAGGAGGCCGTGGCGGCGACGGTCAGGCCACCACCTCGCTTCACCAGCCTCCGCACCGCTCCGTAGTAGCCCCGATGCCTCCTCGCACCTTCCAGAAGTTCTAGATCGCAGCGCCGTCTCCCTGAAAGCCTCCAGCCACCTCTGGAGCGTCGTCAGAGCAGCCCGACGACAAGCTGGGTGGGGAGGTCATTCTGGCCTTTGGATTTCCCATCCGCTTCGTTGGATGTATTCCTCTCCTCTATTTCTTGCTACCCGTGGGATCTGATCTAAGATCAGACCACGGGGAGGCCTTCATCTTCTTTCCATGATGATTGCCGGCGCCGTTGTCTTCTTCTTTTAAATGAAAACATAAAAACATTTGTTTGTTTAATAAAATCCAGAAGTGTTTACTTTTATTGCACTTAGGTCCTTTTGGAATTACTTTTAGGTCCTTTTCTTGCATCTAGGTCCATCTGTTATTTTTCCAAAATGTTTCAAATAAAGTTTTAACTGAAAATATTACATTTCTTACCTTGCACTTTTAAAGTAATGTTTTCTGAGTTTAAAACTTTAATAAAAGCCTCCAGAGGGAAGGAGATCACAACCATGCCAAGATGGCGAAGGTGTAAAAAAAGATAAAAGAAAAAGAAGTGAGGAGTCGCCACTTAGTCTTTTATGGGAAAGACGAGGAAAACCACAAAAAGATGAATGCCTAAGGTGCGGATGTGAAGGCTGGATGTCTGCTAACCAGAGGATGGGTAAGGATTCTTATTATGCACGAGGAAGGTGTTAGACACCCTCATACGCCCGAGAAACTCGGTCCTTCTAGTTTAATTACTTGCTAGAGGCTAGATGGATGTTTGCTAAACCAGGATCATGCTCTTATTATACTAATATGTATGCCATGACAAGACTGGATGGATGTGCAAGATGATGTGCGAAAATTGCGAAGAAACCCACATGAATTGCCAAAATCGCAGAAAATCACATGAAATGAAGAGGTTTTTGTAAAAAACGCCTCTGAAAACCAAAATGATGTCAAAAGGATGAAAAGTTGAGTCAACCCACGTCCTCGGAATCATGAAAAAGTTGGGAAAATTAAAAAGGGGAAAAATAATCTGTGGTGGGGTCAGTGTCGGCCTTCAGGCCTGTTAATGTACGCCCTCGGGCGATGAAATCCAAATCAAATCGAAATCTGAAATGTAGGATTAAAGCAAATCAAATCGAATATTGGATACGAAACTCCGAAGACAAAGTGAAGAAAGAAATTCGCGAGGAAAAGACATGGGATGTCGGCTCGCTAAATAGAGATGCAGATGCGAGGAGAAATGATATGAAATGCATGGATAAGTGTCTAAATGTGCAAAAACTCTAAAGAATGACTTAGACTAGGACTATGCAAGACTGAGTGCAAAAATTGAGATGCATGCTCATGAATTGGAGGCATAGGGGCAATTTGGTCATTTCCTTGGCCAGACGTGATAAATGCTTGCATGGGAGTGATGCATGGCCTAAGTTATGTCAAAATGTGTGCCAAATGTCTAGTAGATGTTAGTTGCAAGAAACATAGAGGAGAAAATCAACAAAATGATGTAAGCACAATAAAGGACAAACAAAATGTAAAATTCACCAAAGGGAATGAGAATATGGATGAAGAACAAGTTCATGACCCCTATTCTAACATTCAAATGATGGGTCCAATGTCAATGTGACATTGGGATGTAAAAGTTGTACTTGGATGATTTCCTGAGAAGTTAGGGTCTAAAGTGCAAAATTCACACATAAGTGCAAATGTGACTAAAATGTGAGGTTAAGGATCAAATCTCAGTGAAAACATGATTTTTAAATGCAATCAATGATTAGATGCAAAATATGAAATGCAATGAGTGAAAAAAATCCCAAAATATGCAAGAAAACATTTAAAACTCTAAATGGTGGATTTAGAAATAATCTAAGGGCCTATATGTAAATTGTATGCTCAGGAATGATTTGATGTGAATCCAGGGACTTTTATGCAAATTGTTTGGACCTGAAAGTGATAAAAATTGGGATTTTGTATTGTTAAGTGCAATTATGAAGTTTCCTACGGTTTAGGATGCAAAATTCACAGAGAAAACTCATTTTTTAAAATTCTGGGGGCTAAATGCAAAAGACCTGGACCAAACTATAAAGAAAATTCAATTTTTATAATAGTCAATGTGATTGTTAAATATTTTAGGGCTCAGATTGCAAATTTCCTAGAGATATATCATTTTAAAAGATTCCAGGGGCTAAATGCAAATGTTCAGGACTTAAATGTGATAAAAATCCTGTTCTAGGGACCTAGATGTGATAAAAACATGCTGGAATATGTTAAGAATAAAAAAAGGAAACATGTAGGGGGCATATGCAAAATGTACAGAGAAAATAAAAGAACTAAAAGTATTTTAAAACTACAGGGACTAAAATGCAAATGTTTGGACCCAGATGCAATGAAAAAGGACTTAAATATGATTATTAAATAAGCTGAAGGATTTTCAAAATAAAAATAAAAAAAGAATTACAGTCACCGTCGGCGATTCAAAGATCGCCGGCGGTGACGGCCTGGGAGACCCATTTGAGCCTCTCTCGGCGGCTAATCGTAGATCAGAGGAGGGGGGAAGCTAGAGGAAGAGATGGGGAAGTAATCCAACGGCTCAAATCGAAACCCCGATGGTTGGAATGCGTCGTCGATCTCCCCTCATCGACGTCTTCTTCGGTGACGGCGATTCCCACGAAGGCGCGTCCGGAGGCAGTGGCTCGATGTGGCGAAGGTCTAGGAACTCAGGGGGTGCATGGCGGGACTGTGGAGCGACTTGGGCATGACTAGTGCGGCATGGGGTGTTCCCCTCTTCATGAGCTTTGGCGGCGATCGTGACGGTGGTGGGCAAGGTTTTGCAGCAGCGGGGCGCTCGAGCGGCGGCTGTGGGGGCGCTTGGTAGTCCACGGGGAGACCTCTGGAGGCCTTGGTTCGATGTGAGTGTTACCACAATGGTTTGCCCGCTCAGTGGCTTCAGCGAAGACGTCGACGGCAGCGGCTGCAGTGGCTAGCGACGTGGAGGTCTGGGGGCCTCCTCTGGAGCTGAGGGAGACCAGAGGAGGAGGAGAGAGGAGTGGCCTATGGGGGCCTCGCCTGAGGCCCGGAGGCCCGGAGCCTTCACTTGTGGGATGAACCCACCATCGGTGGTGCGGCGACGGCGAGCTGAAAAGGAGTTCCTCCGGCGAAGCACAACCAAAATATCGAGACACGTCCTAGACCTAATGTAGATGCTTTGAATTGGAAAAGTGGAAGGAGAAGGATACCTGACGAGCGGACTGTCTTCTCTAGCGGGATGGGTTGACAGCGGTGGGCTCCGACGACGCTCTGGTTTGCGTAAAAAGGGTTGTGGCTTGGGAAATTGGGGCTGGATACTCTCGCAGGTTGGTAGTCGAGGGAGGAGGGCTTTGGATTGCTGGGGAGAGGCTGGAAGTTGGCGGATCTCTCCTCTTAAGAAGAAGCGTCGGCGGTGTGGTTTTAAACCCTGGCGAACCTCTGTAGGGCCGTCGATCAACCTCCTTAGCCACTGGGCACCGCTGGATCAAGCGCGCGGGCTAGGGACGCTCGACGAAGATCACATGGAGGTTATGGATATGCTTCAGAGATTTCAGGGTTGACCGGAGTCGTCGCCGGAGAAAAGGAGCTCGCCAGAATTATTTTTCTGGTTTTATAAAGTTTTTGATTTAAAGGTGTATTGGGCTTTACGGGCTGCAAATGGGCTTAGGGTTAGGTTTTTTTTTTGTTTTCTTTTGTTTATTTGTTTTAATATTATTAAATGGATTTTGGGTTTTTACTTATGTTTTATGATTTTAATTAAATTTGTGGTTAAAGTTCAATTAATTAGTTTAAATTAGGTTTTAATTATTTTGGCTTTTTTTGTTTTATTTTGGAATTTTTATGGATTTAGGGTTTTGCTTTTAGGTTTTTTTAATTTGGGTTTTTTGTGATTTTAGTTTAATTTCTGATTTTGTAATTCAGGATTTAATTAATTGGTTTTGAATTAAGGTTTTAACTATTTTAGGTTTTTGTATTTTATTTTTGTTTTGGGTTTTCTTTTGTTTTTATTTTGGAATTCATAGGGTTTTTTAAGGTTTTGAATTTTAGATTTTTAATTGGGTTTTGTTGGTTTAATTTAATTTCTGATTTTGTAATTTAGGGTTTAGTTAATTGCTTTTAAATTAGGGTTTTGATTAGTTTAGGTTTTTTGTTTTGGGATTTTTTAGTGTTTTGATTTTAAGTTTTTTAAATAAGGGTTTTGAATTTTAATTTAGGCTTTTTATTTATGTTTTATGATTTTAATTAAATTTGTGGTTAAGGTTTAATTATGGTTTTGATTTCTTTAGGGTTTTTATTTTTATTTTTATGATTTTAATCATTTTAGATTTAGGGTTTTGGATTTCAATTTCGAATTTGGGTTTAATTAGGGTTTATGGTTTTAATTTTGGATTTTTGAATTTTAATTAAGTTTTATGTTTTTAATTTATGGTTTTTGTGTTTTAATTAGGTTTTATGTTTTAAATTTCGGGTTTTTGTGTTTTAATTTGGTTTTTTGTTTTTAATTTAGGGTTTTTGGATTGATTTAGGATTTTGAATTTTAATTAATTAGGGTTTTTATTGGATCTTGACATTAATTTGGATTTTCACTTGTATACTTAGTATTTTTATTGGATTTTAAGTGGATTTAATTGGATTTTATTTATTTTGTGTTTTTATTTGATTAGTTAGGGTTTTTATTGGATTTTAAGTGGGTTTTAAATGGATTTAAGTGGATTTAATTAGGTTTTGTTTGGTTTTAATTTTGATTAGGTCAGAATGGAGTAGTGTGGGCTTGATTGAGCTTGTGTGGGCTTAAGAGTGTCAGGGTTTTGGTGGATGCAACCAGAGCATCATCCGGAGGAGCTTGTTACCCGTTGACTTCAAAATCTGGGTGTCCACAGATGCCCCTCCCTAAGCGAGGTCGAGGGAATCGAGACCGATGCTCAGGGTTGACAAGACACCCCACCTGAGTTCGTGGGAGAGTAGTATTTGCTGTGGGGCCGTGAGCCACTTATTCGACGGATGCACCAAAAGTCATGACTCGTGGCCCATGCATAATGCTGATGTAATGGATGACCCTAACGCTATGTAATGCATGATGGTGATGCTGAAAACGAGTAGGTAGCTGAGCTCTCGGAGGGGAGCGTGAGGGATTTCCCGACTCGTGCCAAGGGGTGCCCGGTCAAGTCTGTCAGACTTATTGATGACGGACCTTCCGGTTTAGAGGGATGCTTGGCAAGATGCCGGACTTGCCGACTGAGAATAGACTGATGACGGATGTCAACCAGATAGTCGGGGGATATTATCCCACTCCTGACAATATGACGGTTATCAACCGAATAGTTCAGGCTATCAGCCCAAGAGAAGGGGCATTAGGTAAGACTATCAAGCTTGCAAGCTAAAGGACAAGGCATGGTAAGTTGACGGACCTACCGACCGGACAGTTCGGGTCATCAGCCCGATAATGAGTTGACGGACTCAGCACCGGATAGTTAGGGCTATCAGCCCGATAATGAGTTGACGGACTCAGCATTGGATAGTTAGGGTTATCAACCCGCTGATGAGTTGACGGACTCATTTCCACATAGTTAGGGATATCAGCCCGCTCCTGACAATATGACGGTTGCAAACCGGATAGTTAGAGCTATCAGCCCGAGGATAGGGGCATCAAGATTCGTCCATCTGGGGCGAACCTAGGATGAGATCATCTAGACCTCACCTGGTCTAGGAAAGGATAAAAATGTCACCTGTTTGCTTTGAACAAGTCCCAACAGGACAGTTAGAATTCCGCCTCACCTGGTACTAAAACCTAGGATGGCTTCGTTTGTTTAGGTTAGGGCAACAAAATGATATCCCTGACTGTTAGTTGGATGGGCCCTAATGCCAAGTCGGTAGGGAAAGAGGGCAGCAGTATGAAACAATTGAGTACATGTTACAACACTGGTAATTCTTTGTCAATCATAATCATTCAAACAAGACGAAGACTGCTAAATAAAGCTAACATGCTCATTGCCTAAGCGCACAAGGTTATCTGTCTAATGACGGGTTGACGGACTCGTCGCTGGATTGTTAGGGTTATTAGCCCTGTGATGAGTTGACGGACTCATCGCCAGATAGTTGGGGTTATCAGCCTCGGATAAGGGGTTGGTCCTCAGATACAAGAAAACAACAATTCGTATCTCCTTCGGACTTAAAGGAGTCACAAGAAAAGGAAGAAAGACTGCTCCTGGGGAACCAGGAATCAACAATTCGGATCTCCTCCGGACATAAAGGAGTCACGAAAAAAGGGACAAAGGCTGTTCCTACAGAACCAGGAATCAGCGACTCGGATCTCCTCCGGACTTAAAGGAGTCACGAGAAAAGGAGGAAAGGCTATTCCTAGGGAACCAAGAATCAGCAACTCGGATCTCCTCCAAACATAAAGGAGTCATGAGAAAAGGGACAAAGGTTGTTCCTAGGGGGACTAGGAATCAGTGACTTGGATCTCCTCTGGACATAAAGGAGCCACGAGAAAAAGGATAAAGGCTGTTCTTGGGGGGACCAAGAATCAGCGACTCGGATCTCCTCCGGACTTAAAGGAGTCACGAGAAAAAGATAAAGGTTATTCCTAGGGGACCAGAAATCTGCGATTTGGAACTCCTTCGGACTAAAAGAAGTCACAAGAAAAGGGACGAAAACTGTTCCTAGAGGACCAGGAATCAGTGACTCGGAACTCCTCCTGACTAAAAGGAGTCACCAACAAAAGGATAAAGAGTTGTTCCTGGGGGACCAGGAATCAGCAACTTGGAACTCCTCCAGACTTAAAGGAGTCACAAGAAAAAGGGATAAAGGTTGTTCTTAGGGGACCAGGAATCAACGACTCGGACCTCCTTTGGACTTAAAGGAGTTGCGAGCAAAAGGACAAAGGTTGTTCTTGGAGGACCAGGAATCAACGACTCAGAACTCCTCTGGACTTAAAGGAGTCACGAGCAAAAGGATAAAGGCTGTTCCTAGGGGGACCAGGAATCAGCAACTCGGATCTCCTTTAGACTTAAAGGAGTCATGAGAAAAGGGATAAAGGTTGTTCCTAGAGGATCAGAAATCAGCGACTCGGATCTCTTCCGGACTTAAAGGAGTCACGAGAGAAAGGATAAAGGTTGTTTCTGGGGGGACCAGGAATCAGCAACTTGGATCTCCTCCAGACTTAAAGGAGTCACGAGAAAGGGACAAGAGACTGTTCCTAGGGGACCAAGAATCAGCGACTCGGATCTCCTCTAGACTCAAAGGAGTCGCGAGAAAAAGATAAAGGCTATTCCTAGGGGGTCCAGGAATTAGTGACTCGGATCTCTTCCGGACTTAAAGGAGTCGCGAGAAAAGGGACAAAGACTGTTCCTAGAGGGCTAGGAATCAGCGACTCGGATCTCCTTCGGACTTAAAGGAGTCACAAGAAAAAGGATAAAGACTGTTCCTAGGGGGACGAAGAATCAGTGACTCGGATCTCCTCCAGACTTAAAGGAGTCACGAGAAAAAGATAAAGGCTGCTCCTGGGGGCACCAGGAATCAGCGACTCGGATCTCCTCCGGACTTAAAGGAGTCGCGAGAAAGGGACAAAAGCTATTCCTGGGGGACCAGGAATCAGCGACTTGGATTTCTTCCAGACTCAGGTAGCTCGACGTTGTCCATGTCTTCGAGGATTGCTGCGCCTCCTGAATAGACTTGTTTGATAATGTAGGGACCATGCGAGGTTAGTTCGGAATTCGTCTCGACCGTTCGGGAGATGTATGGCCCGCAAAACTGGATCGCCTGATGTAAATTTTGGCCCCTCTGGATCATTGTCATGGGGTTGGAATTCAAGTGTCTCGCCATTTTCCATGTCATCATCCTCTTTTTCATAAGCGATGAGCTTTGACAGGATTTCTTCTTTGAAGGTTGGATTGGCGACGTCGAAGGAGAGAATGTACTATGATTTCTGCGCCTGATGGTTCCTTCTTGTGATCACACTGACTTTGATGAATGACCTTTGGCTCTTGGACCGTGAGGATGCTCATGCATGAAGATGAATGAAACATGCCAAATCAAAGCAAAGAAAAGGAATTAAGGGAAAAAGTTAATCCGAGGGTCCAATGTAGGCATTGAGAATGCCGCTTTACTGTACGCCCTTGGGCGATGTGGAAAATCAATAAGGGAAAAATAATCCTCATTTTGGGACCATGTCGGCTTTGACAAGCCTTTTACTGTACGCCCTCGGGTGATGGAAAACCAAAACAAGTCAAAACCACGAAAAACAGGGGAAAATCCAGAAAACGGGGAGTAAACCAAGCTAGGAAAGCGTGCGCAAAGCCAAGCAGAAAAGACAAGAAAACTTGTGCAGGAAGATGTGAAAAGCCATGCAAAATGCAAGTGTGAATGCAAATGTGAGAAGTCTAGGGGGTTTTGTGCAAAAAACCCAAATTCAGAGGAAAACAGATGTTCGGAAGCCCAAGTCGTCAAAAATACGTAGGAAAACACATTCTATGCAATTATGAGGAAATCTGGGGTCAAATGTACATCCCTAGTTAAAATGAAGTTCTCTAGGGGTCAGAATGCAAATTTACCACTAAAACATGCATTTAAATCAATTCTGCATAAAATCAGAGTAAAAATGCAAGAAAAATGATTCAAAAAAGATCCAGGAAGTTTCAGGGGCAAAATGGTCATTTTACCCCTGAAAATAGGCAATCAGAGTAAAATCAATAAAGTGCAGGGGTTGAACTACAAATCGCCCAGCAGAAAAAAAGCATCCGAAAGAATTTCGGTAAAGTCTGAGGGTTAAAATGCAATTTACCTAGAGAAAAACATGCTTCAGGAAAGTTTTCGAAAGCTCTAGGGGTTTAAATGCAAATAAACCAAAGAAAAGAACATTCTGGAAAGTTTCAATAAAGTCTGGGGGTGTAAATGCAAATTAGCCAGCAAAAACATGTATCCTGGATGATTTCAATAGAATGCAGGGGCTTACATGCAAATAAACCGTCAAAAATGAGCATTCAGAAACATTTTTTAAAAGTAGAAGGGCTCATTTGCAATCAAAGGACCGAAAAGAAATGCCAGAAGGACCTAAATGAAAGAAAAACAATGTTTCTGTATTTATTCAAATAAAATGTTTTCAATTGTTTTTTAAAATGAATAAAAGAAATGACGGTCGCCAGCGACGGAGCTCACCGTCAACGACCGCCAAAGGGGGCAAACAAGCCTTCCCTCACGGGAAACAAGAAGGAGGTGAGAGGGGACGATCCAACGGAATGGATTCCAAAATCAACGGTGGGAACGGGCCTCCCACCTACCTCATCGTCGAGGTGCTCCGGCGACGGTGTCAGGGAAGAAGGGGACCTCCGAAGGCTGAGGAGCGGCAGTCCAAGGCTTTTGGTGGTTGTGGGATGCTTTAGGGCTTACTCTAGAGCGGTGCGGAGGCTGGTGGAGTGAGGAGGTGGTCCGCTTGTCGCCGCTGTGGCCTCCTCCGGCGCACGACGTTGCTGGAGTGATCTATGGCATGTGGCGCGATCCTGGTGGCTCCGGGGTGATCGCGGAAGGTGGTGGAGTGATCCTGGAGGCACGGAGTAGCGTGGAGCGGTGGGATGCGCGCAGTCCACCTCTGGAGTGGTCGTCTTTTCCGGCGACGGTGTGACTGGAGCAGTTTTTCGGCGATCTCGTGCGGAGCTATCTGGAGCGGAGGAGCGGAGAAGCTCAAGGGAGGCCAGGGAAGGAGGACAGGAGGCTTGGGGGCCAGGGACGTACCCTGGATCGCCCCCCCTCTGTCAGCGGAGTGTGGCGACGGCGGTGCACGGTGGAGCTCCGCTAGCCAAGGGATCGCTCTAGATCCCTTGGAAGCACTCCAGGAAGAGGAGGAGAGGACTAGAAGAGAGAATCAGTGTGTACTTGGTTGTAGTTGCCTTGCTGGAGCTCTGGAAACACCTTCCTTACTCCTCCGCGACAGCTCTCGCACTGCTCCTCTCCTTCTCGCTCTCAATTCTCAGTTCTCTCGTGTGGTCAAGGGGTGTGGTCATCTTTCAAAGCCTCGCTCCTCTCCTCCTTTCATAGGTGACGGAACCCAACAGAACACTCTGGTAGGGCGCGCGACACACAACGAAATGGGTAACAAACTCCCAACCGCTGTTACAACAACTCAGTAGACAGCGAACGGCTGTCCCCCGCGTGCTCTGAACTGCCCCCTTACTCGCCGGTTGGATGAATGGCGGTCTGAGCTCCTCCGGTGACACATCCTGCGGTTGAGGCTGCTCTGATTCGCTTGCTGGATCAACAGTGAGATGGGCTGGAGGATGAGCTCAGTAAAGAGGAGTGGTGAGGCTGAATTCGTGTGGAGTTTAGGGGAAAAAATTGAATTTAGTGGATTTGCAGTAGAAAAGATAAAACTTGTATTTTTTTGGGTAAAAAAAAAGGTGGAGATAGCAACAAATATGGAGAGGGTGAAAAAAAAGTTAAATTGTTTATGATGGGCCTTTATGGGCTTTGGACTCAATTTGGGCTTAATGGGACAATGTGGGCCATGTGGGCCCCCATGGGCCCATAATGGTGCTAAGAGGGCCTAAATGGGCTAAATGAACCTCAATTGGGCCTAAATAGGTCTTGTGGGCCCAAGTGGGCTTAAATGGGCCTTAAGTGAGCTTCCATGAATTAAATAGGCCTAATGAGGGTTAGAGCTCAACCACCACATCACCATCCTGCAAAATCAGAAAATTGGGGTGTCTACAAATGCCCCTCCCTGAGCGAGGTCGGAGGACGAGTAGAACAGAGACCGATGCTCTGGGTTGACAAAGACACCCCACATGAGACCACAAGCAAGAGTTAACCACTGGCAATTAGCCACTAGCTAGAGTACTTACCAGAGGTGCGCCAGAGATCCTATCGTCACAGCCAAAGCTAAATAGAGGAACAAGCGCAAAGGACTAAGAATTGATAACTTGACGACCAATCAGCTCCTAAAAGACATGACTGGTTATCACACTTGTCGAGAAAAGCACCAGACAAGACTTACGTTGCCTGCCGACCGGGAAGTGACTGATCATGGAAGTCATCTGGGTAGTTCAGGCTACCAGCCCACAGTGAAGTAAACAAAAACCAAAGGTGAAATGAAGGATACCAGGATTCATCCTAACAGAACAAATCGTGGACAGGAAAATTCAAAAGTAAAAGTACACCCGGATTCGTTCCATTGGAAAATCACACCAGGATTCGTTTTATCGGAACGAACCGTGGATAGGAAAATCACACCAGAATTCGTTTTATCGGAATGAACCGTGGATAGGAAAATCACACCAGGATTCGTTACATTAGAACGAACCGTGGATAGGAAAGAATTTCAAATGTAAATGAACACCAGGATCTGTTCCATTGGAACGAACCGTGGATGGGAAAGATACAAATGTAAAAGAACACCAGGATTCATTCCATTGGAACGAACCGTGGATGGGAAAATCACACCAGGATTTGTTCCATTGGAATGAACCGTGGATGGGAAAATCACACCAGGATTCGTTCCATTGGAACGAACCGTGGATGGGAAAATTTGAATGTAAAATCACACCAGGATTTGTTCCCTCGTCTAGATTGGGGCAATAAAACGAGATACTCGGCTATTTTCTGGGTGGTCCCCAGTGCCAAGCCGACAGGCAAAAGGAAGTAGAATCTGGCACTAGCCTTGCACATGTTGTCAGGGTGGCGATCTTCGTTGCGCGTCATCCATGATGAATCAATCTAGATCGTCTTTGGTTCTCTCGGAGCCCGAGGTTTTGGCAAAGAGCATACAACTCGGGGTGGCACTGCAGATTGGCCAGGTCACTTCAACTTCGGCTTCATAATCTGCTGTGCAACTCTTCCCTTCTCTGGCAGCGAGATCTTTTGACCATATGGAGCCACTGAGCAAGCAAGATAGCTCGCTAGTCGGATTGTAGGAGCTCAGGGGGTATTCTTTGAACCGTGCTGGCATATGCCCCTAAGCTAGAGAATCTTGCTGGTAACCGAACTGCCGCATCACACGGATTGGATGGTACTCCACTCCACCAGTCAACCCCGGTAGGACGATAAGCCACATGTCTGTTGTATTGAAAAATGCTTCAAAGTTGCAAGAAGCTAATGGAATAATGCGCCATATGATCTTGTGTTCTGTCAGGCTTTGTAATCGCTCGTACTCCTTCTGAACTGAGGTGAGCATGCGCGCATGGCCACTTTGGCAGTAGGCTCAATGGCTGATCACTGTGGGCACAAGACTGCTACACCCAGATGTGCAGCCATCCATACTTGTACAAAAGCTCCACCGCCGTAGAAGTGCCGGCAGCACCGCAATGAACGGTCTAGCGCCCGATAAGTTTCTGCTAGGATAACTAGAGCTAGATCCATCTGCTGGGTGACAACTGCCAAGGCAATCTCGGCAACTTCGATGCTTACAATCATCTGACCATGGCTGAAGATTAACTCTCCTAGGAAGCAGACAACAAAGTCTTTTAGCCACAGCTCGTCGCCTAGGGAGCCACGCATTCCAGCTACTTTGTCAAAGTAAGCCAACTTCAGCATGGGAGAGAGTCTGTCTGAACAAATGAGCTGACAACCACATTCACTGGCCAGTAGGCCTGTAAGCTCGTTCAACACTGAGGAATATCCGTCACGCTGCATGAACATTGTGGATCGCAGGAATCTCTGTAGGCAACAGATTCTGTGTACCTCTTCCAAGGTTGGGGTCAGTTCAATTCTCCCAAAACGGAAAACGTGATGATCCGGCTTCCTGAATCGGGCAGCCACATACAAAAAGTATCAGGAAACCTCCACTTTTGCGATGTCCAGAAGCTTTGTAGAGATTCCCCAAATCCGTAGCTTGTCGCGGTCACTTTCAGTTAACTGTTTGATCCAAGCTTGGAGAACATCTGAGCAGTGTGTGGGTACAACTATTGTGGGGTACCCCATGATCTGTAAGGCACCTCGACTTTCCTGGCTCGAGACTCTTCTAAAGGGGAAGACGATCTTCTGTAAACATTTCAAAACATCATTCTTCAGCTACAGATTTTCACTCCGTTTTGTTCAACTTCATTTAGCAGAACCAAGGCAGGCAGATAAAAACTGAAATAGTAATGGAGGGATTGACCCAAAACTGAAGACTGTAGTTAAAGGAGCTGAAAAGACCAAATCTTGTACACAACCCTAAGAGAAGGTTCCTGTTACCAACTGGCTCTAACCAAGCAGTGAGATAAGGACAATAGACTTGGGGAACTAGGATCGTTTGACTGCGCCCTCTGGCCGATCATTGGGGAGCTTCGACCTATAGAGCAGTTGACATGCCCCTGGTCGAGGATTGGCCCAGAGCGTGCGACCATAGGACAGCTGACATGCCCCTGGTTGAAGGCTCTAGTTCGGTTACATTGTAAGTTGGTGTTCTGTATGTGACTTTTGACCAAAGAGCAGCTGACATGCCCCTGGTTGAAGTCTCTGGTTCAATTTCACCACAACTAGTCTTTTGTATGTGACCTCTGACCAAGAGCAGCTGACATGCCCCTTGTCGAAATGGATCAAAGCATCTAACCATAGGACAGCTGACATGCCCTTGGCTAACATGGATCAAAGTGTCTAACCATAGGACAGCTGACATGCCCTAAGCTGACACGGAAGACTCTTAACCAATCAGAGCGGCTTTCATGCCCTTTGTTATACGTCCAATAGCAAAAGCCCCATGAATCCAAACGAAATCAACAAGTGGAATGAGAAGAAAATTCGAGTAGAAGAGGAGTTGTCCAGCCGCATGCCTAGAAACGAGTTG
>JAMKQA010001652.1:0-19888 GCA_024699735.1 Posidonia australis | reverse complement strand
CCCCCCCCCCCCCCCACCTCTGTCACCGGAGAACGGCGACGGCGGGGCACAGTGGAGCTCTTTTGGCCAAGGGATCACTCTGGATCCCTTGGAGCTGCTCCAGGAAGAGGGAAGGGAACCTAGGGAGCTACGAATTAAAGACTAGGAGGAATCAGAGGGGCGTTCCTGGCCTAAGATGCCTCGCCGGAGCTCCGGAATCCACTGCTTCTCTTCTCTGCAAATTCTCCTTTCCCACTGGCACTCTCTGGCTCTCCGCTCTCCTTCTCTCTGGTGTGGGAAAAAAAAGAGATCCCTCAAACTCCGACTCTACCTCCCCTTTTATAGGCAGCAGAGAACCAAACCCATCACTGTTACAACCTCCACTGCGCTAACAGACCCACTAACCAACCTTCTAACCTCCCAACAAAACACCTAACGACCTAACAGACCAACAGAAATGGAACAGCTGCCCCCCTCTTGCCCCCTGTTTGCCGACAACAACTGACGGCAATCCGAGCTCCTCCGGCAACCCATCCAGCAGCTAGAGATGCTTGGGTAATTCTCAAGATCGATGGTGAGATGGGCTGGGGGTTGAGCTCAGTGAGGAAGAGCGATTGAGCTGGATTCGTGAAGAGAAAATAGGTTCAGTGAGGAAGTAGGAAGAAGAGTGTAATATTTGTATTTTTGGGTAAAAATTAGTAAGTGGAGATGATAATGAATATGAAGAGGATGTAATAAGATGTTGGGTTGGAAGAGAAAAGTTAAATTGTTTATGATGGGCTTTCATGCGCTTTGGGGCCAAAGTGGGCTCAACTAAGCTTAATGGACCTATGTGGGCCTAATGGGCCAATGTGAGCCTTCAAATGAATTAAATGGGCTTTATGAAATCAAATAGGCCTTCAAAGAGTTAAATTGACCTAAATAGGTCTTGTGGGCCCAAGTGGGCTCAAATAGGATTTAATAGGCCTATGTGGGTCTTGTGGGCCTCCATGGGCCTAAATGGCTTCAATTAGGGTCAGAGCTCATCCACCACATCTCCATCCTGCAAAATTGGGAAAATTACAGTGTCTACACATGGCAAGGCCCCAGCGCTTGACTCAAGGATGGAGGAGGGTAGTGTCTGAAAGGGCAAGCGAGGGGAGTTTGGCGAGATGATGCGGGGCTTTGCCCAGTCTCTTGGCAACAACAACAAGGATGTGGCCAAGGGAGACTCATGCATCAAGCAGTTTCACCAATTGGGCACACCGACTCTTGATTGGCGCGATACCAGAGGAATGTGAGGCCTAGTTCCAAGAGGTAGAAAAGATCCTAGAGGGTATTGAATGTCTAACCGAAAAATGGGTCAGAATTGCCACTTTTCAGCTTAAGGGTGCCACATATCAGTGGTGGAGGACTACATGTCACACCAAGTTTCCAAATGTAGACCTATTGATGATCCCATGGGAGGACTTCTAGGACGTTTTCTATGAGAGATTTTTCCCTAAGCATGAGAGGGACAAGTTAGATAGAGACTTTCAAAACCTAAAACAGGGGGATTCTACGGTGGCTGAGTACAAGGTAGCATTTCTTCAGTTGGAGCAGCTTTCACAAGTCATTGTTTTTGAGAAGAACCAAGCTAAGAAGTTCATTACAGGAATGATTCCAGCACTGAGATCATGAGCTATTGGCTTCAGGTGTTATACCCTGGCAGATGCCATTGAGTTAGCCTCCAATTACAAGGATGAACGCCTACTATTTCAGGAGGAGCATCCCAAGAGATACAAAGGAAGAAAGTATGCCTCGCAACTTTCTGTCTCTATGGCGCCAAGTTTTGGGAGTTCTAGGAGCTTTGGAAAGAAAAGGAAAGAGTGTTCTGAGTCTGTGGCTAGGGGAGCTAGATGTAGTTAGGCTGGTTCGAGTAGCGGTTCGGTGAGAGGACATTGCATATCCGCAAGAAGATGGGGCACATGGCTGCATAGTACTAAATCTTCCAAAGGAATAGAGACAGCATCCTGTGCTACAATTGTGGAAGGGTTGGACACATGAAGAAGAATTGCCCAGACTTGTCGAAGCCAGCGGAGGATGTGCCTCGTCAACCTACCAAGGGTAGGGTGTTCTCTATTGCTGCCTTAGATGCTAGAGCCTCTGGAGATGTCGTGGAAGGTAAGGAGTAGTAGTAGTCTTATAATCTGGACCTTGTCCCAAGTTCTATTGTAATGGATCCTTATGTATTTAACACTATGTTCTACATGATGACTATGATGATAATTCTAGTTATATTATGATGTGTTGATGTTAGGATCCTTTCTTGTGGTTGACCGGATGGCCTGAGTCTTGTTAGACTATGGGAGTTTGTTTTCTTTTGGCGTTCCACCTAGATGTGGTGACTCCATTGGGAGAACACAACCTGGCATGGAGATATTTGTAGTCGATTGGCATCAGATTGGGGGACAAGCATTTCAGGGCCAACTTGATTGTGTTGGACATGCAAGAATATAATATCATATTAAGGATGGACTGGCTAGCACAACATACAGCGCTTATTGATTGTGCCAAGAAAAAAGCTTTGGCTGAGTGCCCAAGCCATGGTTGGTGCATTATGCAAGGTACTAGACCAGAGAAGCCCAAGAAAGTGATCTCTGCTATCAAGGCCTACCATCATATGGCAAGAGGCAATGTGGGCTACTTGGCCTATGTGATTGTCTCTACTTTGCCTGTGTTTGGAGTTTAGAATTTGCCAATGGTACAGGAGTATCCTAACGTGTTTCTAGAGGAGTTGCCTGGTATGCCACCTGTGACCATGCCTGCCTAGGAAATTAGGCGTGGAGTCGCACCAGAGGAGGGGGCCACAGCCATGCCAGAAGGCGAAGGCGCAAGATAAGATAAAACGAAAGCCAGAGTTGCCACATTGTCTTTTAAAGGGAAGATGAGGAAAACCGCAAACAAACCACAAAAGAGATGAACGCATGTGATGCAAATGAAAAGGCCAAATGTCTACAAACCAGAGAATGGGAAAGGATTCATGTTACGCACGGGAAAGGTATTAGGTACCCCCGTGTGCCCGAGAAACTTGGTCTTTCTAGTTTGATTCGCTTGCTGAAGGATAAATATAAATGAATTCTTGCTAAGCCTAGATTGTGCTCCAAATCATGCTAATGCCAAGTCATGACTAAATGGAAGTGCAAGATGCATGCGAAAACTACGAAGAAAACTACACGAAATGACTGGATAACCACAACAGGAAATGACAAAGAAAATCACATAAAATGACGATATTTTTGGAGAGAATGGCCTAAAACACCATACCGACGTCAAGAGAATAAAAAATGTGATCGATCCAAATCATCAGAATTATAGAAAACATCATGGAAATCAAAATGGAAAAATTACAAAGAAGTCCGCACAATACGACCAAATGGTGACATATAAAGAAGATTACATGAAATGATGATGTTTTTGAAGAGAATAGTTAGGAAAACCATAATGATATCAAAAGAATCAAAAATGGAGTCGACTCAAATCATCGAAATCAGGGAAAAATAATCTGAAATTGGGCCAATGTGGGCTTTTAGGTCAATTAATGTATACCTTGGGCAATGAAATCCAAATCAAATCGTAAAAATCCAAAATGTGAAATAAGGGGAATCAAATCAAATGTCAAGTGAAGGAATTCGAAAACAGGTTGGAGAAAAATCCACGGAAAATCACATGGAATGCAAGCTTACTCAAAATGGATGAAATGATATGCAAGTGTAATGAAAACTATGCAAAATGCATGAAAATGTACCTAAATATGTAAAGGATGCTGAGGGATGATTTTGACAGGAATTATGCATGACTAAGTGCAAAACTAACATGCATGTGCATGAATTGATGGCACGGGGGCAATTGGGTAATTTCTATGGTCAAATGTGATAAATGTGTGCATATGCATGATGCAAGGTCTATTGTATGCAAAATGTCAGGAAAATGTTATTTACAAGAAAACATGATGGAAACAAGACCTTAAATACAATGAATTGATGTAGACATGGAAAATGACAAGTACAAGGACCAAAGCTCAAAATTCACGAAAAGAAGGGGAATCATGATTAAAGAATATTCAAAAAGTTTTATATTAATATTCAGATGAGGGATTAAAAGAAAATGCTGCATTAAGGTGTGAGATGTGTGAAAATTGTATTTTAGTAATTTCATGAAAGTTTAGGGTTTAATGTGCAACATTCACATATAATGTGCAAATGTGACTAAAATGTGAAATCAAAGATCATTTTACATTGCAAACATGATTTTTAAATGAAAACTATATTCAAGTGCAAAATTATAAACACACATATGATCAAAAAAAAAGTGAAAAATGCCAAAAATGTGTATTAAAACAATTAAAACCCTAATTAATGGATTTAAAATTAACCCAAGGGCCTCGATACAAATTCCCTACACTTAGTAATTGTATTTAATGAATTCAAGGGTTTACATGCAAAACTTCCAGGGTTTAAATGTGATGAAAATTAAGTTTTTATGATGTTCAGTATGATTACAAAGTATTTTAAGGTTCTGAATGCAAATCTCACAAAGAAGGTTCATTTCAAAAAGCTCTAGGGACATGATGCAAATTTTTAGAACTTAATTGCAAGGAAAAACATGATTTCAGGGGCTTAAGTGTGATAAAACAAACATTTACAAGGTTGAAAATGGAATTAAAATTAAGGTAGAACATGCAATATTTACAGAAAAACAATGGAAACACAATTTTAAGTGAAAAATACAGGGGCCAAAGCATAAAATCCTAGGACCTAATTACAATGTTTTAAAAACTATGGAAATTTTAATTAAAAATTCCTAAAATCTATCAACCATCGTCGTAGATCGGCAATCTGAGGGGTGGAGAAGCTGGAGGAGAGGATGGGGAAGAGATCCCTCGACATTGATCGGGCTCTCAACGGCTGGAATGTACCGTCGATCGCCTCCCTACCGGCATTCTTCTTTAGCGATGATGTTGCGACGATGGCGCTCCTAAGGACGATGGCTCGGCGCGGTGAGGATTGGAGGAGCTTGGGGTGTCTCGACGGGTGCTCCGAAGGCGTCGACGAGGATCGAGGACATCTGGGTGGCTCCACCCATCTTCTGTGTCGACGATGGACGTTGCAGCAGTGGGGGCAACACTCTAGGGCTTGAGACGACGGCATGGCTACATGGGAAGGTTCGTGGCGAGGCGGCGAGGGTCCCTGAAGTGATGGTTTGAAGCTTGCGTGACCAGAAGGCTCTAGTGGGTTTCTAGGGTGGGGGGTCGATGGTCGGCGAAGCAGCGGCGACGACAGCGTTTCCCCTGGCCATAAGAAGCCAAGGAAGCCTCTCCTGAGCAATGGGGGCTCAGGGAGGAGAAGGAGGAAGAGGGAGGAGAGGCCCTAGAGGCCTCTTCTCAACCTAGGAGGCCATAGGCCTTGCCGTTGCTGGTGAACCCACAACCAGAGAAGGAGGAGACGACGTGCATGGCTTGTATGCCCGACGAGTCACGATTTATAGGATTTCAATGGGCTCGACGAAGCTAAAAGACAACGATTCGAAACTAAAAAGGGGTTACCTGAGTGAAGGCTCTGTCCCTTCCGGCGAGTGACAGCGGTGCTCCTTTGGACATGGTTGCTCCAGCAACGGTGGTTTGGACGTTCTGGGTTACCAAGGGGACTGGAGGAGGAGCTCTGAGTTATGGGGGATTGCATGGTTTCTCTTTGGGGTTTCAAAGGGTTTCCAAATAGCCTCCTTGCTGCTGTCAGCGATGGGTGCTTTTTAAACTCCGGTGGACCTCCCAATGTCGTCGATCTTTCTCTCTGGTGGATGAGGATCGTCCGATCAAGCGTGAGCTGGAGGGGGTTGTCGGGGGATTGTTGGAGATCACGCGTGGATAGTTGCTGACTGAGATTTGCCGCCAAAGATGACAACCTGAATGGCGCCAGAATTTGCGGGCGATCGCCGCAGAAAAGGGGGCCTGCTGGAATTATTTTTGGCATTTCCCTAAGTCTTTGATTGAAGGGAATGAGTGTATTGGGCTGGCTTTTGGGCATGCAAAGTGGGCTTTTGATTTTTTTAAAAGGGTTTTAAGGGATTTTAGGGTTTAAGTTTTAGTTTTTAGGGTTTTGTGATTTTAATTTTTTGTTTTGGTGATTGAGGATTAATGACTTGTGGTTTAAATTTGGTTTTAGGTTTTAAGTTCTTGTGATTTAAATTAAGGTTTTGATTTTGTGATTTTGACTTAGCTTTAGGTTTCATAATTTAATTAAGTGATTTTAATTAGGGTTTTTGGGTTTGGTTTTAAGTTTGATAAAGTGATTTTAATTAGGGCTTTTGGATTTTAATGAGGGTTTTGGGTTTTAGTTTTAGGTTTTTATGGTTTTAATTAAGTTTAAATGGGTTTAAATGGATTTGGTTAATTGATTTAAGTTTTGGATTTGATTAATTTTAAATTTTGATTTAATTAGTTTTTACTTGATTTAATTAAGGACTTAGATTAAAATTTGATTTAATTGGTTTTAATTAGGGATTTAATTTAGATTTTGATTTAGTTGATTTTTTTTGCTTGATTCTTGTTTGGATTAGGGTTTTTATTTAATTAGATTTAATTTTAATGGATTTTATTGGGTTTTATTTGATTTGGTTTTAACTTAGGGTTTTTACTTAATTAATTTGAGTTTTAAATGATTTACATGTATTTTACTTGATTTTAGTTTTAATTGAATGTTTTATCTTAATTAATTTGAATTTTCAATGTTTAATTGGATTTTATTAGGTTTTGGTTTGGATTTTAGGTTTTTTTGAGGATTTAAGTGTATTTTACTTGATTTTGGTTTTGATTAGGTGTTTTAACTTAATTAAATTGAGTTCTAATGACTTAAGTGAGTTTTATTTTAGTTTGGATTTTTATTATGGGTTTTTACTTAGATTAGGTCATAGTGAGCTTGTGTGAGCTTACATGGGCTTGAGTGGGTTTAGGTTGAGCTAGGGTTTATGTGGAGTTACAGTTTAGGTTTGGTGGTCACAACTAGAGCATCTTTCCAGAGGAGCCTGCTGCCAAGTGACTGCAAAATCAAGGTATCTACAGATGCTCCTCCCTGAGCGAGGTTGTGGGAACAGAGACTGATGCTCAAGGTTAACAAGACACCCCGCTTGAGTCTACGAGAGAGTGGTATTTGCTGTGGGGCCGTGAACCACTTATTCGATGGATGCACTGAAAGTCACGACTCGAGGCCCATGCGTGATGTTGATGCAAAGGTTGACCTTGATGTCGGGTAATGCATGACGTGCAACATGCAGACGATGCATGAAGACGATGCTGACAACGAGTGGGTAGCCCACCAACCCACGGAGGGGAGCACGAGGGATTTCCCGACTCATGCCAAGGAATGCTTAGACAAGACCATCAGGCTTGTCGCACGACAAGGAAAACATGGCAGGTTGACAGACCTTTCAACCCAAAAGGAAGCATGACAAGATATCCAACTTGCTGACCAAGGTTAGACTGATGACGGATGTCAACCGGAGAGTTTGGGGAATATCAACCCACTCCGGACAATGTGACAGTTGTCAACCGGATAGTTTGGGGTATCAGCCCGCTGCAGACATTGTGACGGTTGACAACCGGATAGTTTGGGGTATCAGCCCGCTTCGAACAATGTGACGGATGTCAATCGAATAGTTGAGGGTATCAGCCTGCACCGGACAATATGACGGTTGTCAACCGGATAGTTTGGGGTATCAGCCTGCTCTGGACGATGTAGCGGTTGTCAATCGGATAGTTTGGGGTATCAGCCCGCTCCGGACAATGTGACAGTTGTCAACCGGATAGTTTGGGGTATCTGCCACGAGATGAAGGTTGGTCCTTAGATGTAAGGAACCAACAAGTCGAACTTCCTCCGGACTTAGAAGAGTCACGAAACAAAAGGAAAAAGGACTGGTCTTAGGAACCAGCGACTCAGATTTATTCTGGACTTAGAGGAGTCACGACATAAAAGGAAAAAATACTAGTCTTAGGATTCAAGAAACCAGCAACTCGAATCTCCTCTGGACTTAGAAGAGTCACGAGACAAAAGGAAAAAATGCTAGTCCTAGGATTTAAGTATCAGTGACTCGGATCTCCTTCGAACTTAGAGGAGTCACGAGACAAAAGAAAAAAATGCTGGTCCTAGGATTCAAGGATCAGCTGCTCGGATCTCCTCTAAACTTAGAGGAGTCACGAGACGAAAGGAAAAAATGCTGGTCCTAGGATTTAAGGATCAATGTCTCGGATCTCCTCCGGACTTAGAGGAGTCACGAGACAAAAGGAAAAAATGCTGGTCCTACGATTCAGGATTCAGCAGCTTAGATCTCCTCTAAACTTAGAGGAGTCACGAGACAAAAGGATAAAGGCCAATCCTAGGATACAAGGAACTAGTGACTCAGATCTCCTCGGGGGTTAAAGGAATCACGAGAAAAAGGATAAGGGCTAGTCCTAGGATTCAAGGAACCAGCAACTCAGATCTCCTCTAGACTTAGAGGAGTCATGAGAAAAAAGGATAAAGATTGAAGGCTGGTCCTAGGATTCAAGGATCCAGTGGCTCGGATCTCCTCCGAACATAGAGGAGTCACGAGGCAAAAGGATAAATACTGGTCCTGGGATACAAGGAATCGACTCGGATCTCCTCCAGACTTAAAGGAATCAAGAGACAAAAGGATAAGGGCTGGTCCTAGGATTCAAGGAACCAACGTCTTAGATTTCCATCGGACTTAGAAGAGTCACGAGACAAAAGGATTAAGGCTGGTCCTAAGATTCAAGGAACCAGTGTCTCGGATCTCCACCAGACTAGAGGAGTCACGAGACAAAAGGATAAGGGGTTGGTCCTAGGATTCAAGGAACCAACGTCTCGGATCTCCACTGGACTTCGAGGAGTCACAAGACAAATGGATAGGGGCTGGTCCTAGGATTCAAGGAACCAGCGTCTCGAATCTCCACCAGACTTAGAGGAGTCACGAGACAAAAGGATAAAAGTTGAAGGTTGGTCCTAGGATTCAAGGAACCAGTGGCTCGGATCTCCTTCAAACTTAGAGGAGTCACAAGACAAAGGATAAGGACTGGTCCTAGGATACAATGAACCAGTGACTCAGATCTCCTTTGGACTTAGAGGAGTCACGAGACAAAGGATAAAGACTAGTCCTAGGATATAAGGAACCAGCAGCTCAGATCTCCTCTGAACTTAGAGGAGTCATGTGAAGAAGGATAAAGACTGGTCCTAAGATACAAGGAACCAACAACTCGGTTCTCCTCTGAGCTTGGAGGAGTCACAAGACAAAGGATAAGGACTGGTCCTAGTATACAAGGAATCAGCGATTCGGATCTCCTCCGGACTTAGAGGAGTCATGAGACAAAGGATAAAAGCTGGTCCTAGGATTCAAGGAGCTAGTAGCTCGGATCTCCTTCGCACTTAGAGGAGTCACAAGACAAAGGATAAAGGTTGGTCCTAGGATTCAAGGAGCCAGCAGCTCTGATCTCCTCTGGACTTCGAGGAATTACGAGACAAAAGGAAAAAATGTTGGTCCTAGGATTCAAGGATCAGCGGCTCGGGTCTCCTCTGGACGTAGAGGAGTAACGAGACAAAAGGAAAAAATGCTGGTCCTAGATTTCAAGGAACCAACGACTCGGATCTCCTTCGGACTTCGAGGAGTCACAAGACAAATGGAAAAATGCTGAAGGCTGGTCCTAGGATTCAAGGAACCAGCGACTCAGATCTCCTTCGGACTCAAAGGAGTCATGAGACAAAAGGGATAAAGGATTGGTCCTAGGATTCAAGGAATCAGTGATTTGGATCTCCTCCAGACTTAGAGGAGTCATGAGGCAAAAGGATAAGGGTTGGTCCTAGGATACAAGGAACCAGCGACTCGGATCTCCTCTGGACTTAGAGGAGTCATGAGACAAGAGGATAAAGGCTGGAGGCTGATCCTAGGATTCAAGGAACCAGTGTCTCCGATCTCCTCCGGACATAGAGGAATCACGAGACAAAAGGATAGGAGCTGGTCCTAGGATTCAAGGAACCAGCATCTCAAATTTCTACTGGACTTAGAGGAGTCACGAGAAAAATAGGATAAAAGCTATCTGCAACTTGCTTACTAGCTAGGAGGTTTGTCTTTGTCTGCAGTTTATCTACTTCATTGTGTCACTGCTTTGTCCATTCACATGATGCTATCGGTGTTGTAGGATGATGATGGTTGATTGGAGTAAACTATTGCTCACATTCTACACTAATACGTGGGGCTTGGCTGGATAAAGGTTTCACGAGGGCATTGTTTCTTCCTCGAATAAGGTGGACTTGCTGGATGATTTCTTACAATTCTCCAGGCTCACTGTTGTGTTGCTGACTAACCTCTGGGGAGTTTGTCATTGGCACTGGCTTATCGACTGTGTTCTCCCTTGCTGACTAGGGGAGTATTGATATTCTGACTTTGCTTTGATCTTAGAGGGATATGGCTACTGTTATCCTCGATCTTGGGCTCGAGCTATGGAGCAGACAACATGTTCTGTACGAAGATACTATCCCAAAAAGGGTCAACCAAGAGGACAGCTGACATGCCCCTGGTTGATGTGGAAGGAATATTTATCCATTAAGTGCCAGAGCAGGTCTGAGTCGGCTTCTTCATCTTCGTCATCATTATTGTAGTTCGATAATTCATAAGTCTGTATATCTACACATCTCCCAAACTCATCAAATTCCTTTATCAGGAAAACCATGTTAGCGATAGCTAGCTGCTGAGGCATGGCCTCCGTTTAATGGCACACACGAATAGTTTTTGAAATAGTGGTCGAGGACGACCGCAAGCTATTACTACTGACATGGTGATCCTAATTTCTCTTATTTAATTTATTTCTAGGAATAGAAAACAATGCAAAATTAAAAAGTCTTCTATTTACATGATCTAGGGGGATGCCCCTTAGAGTTACCTCCATCAGTAGAGGTTCGGGCCTTTCTAGGGAGACTCGTCATTTCTGACGTACCCACCATCTTTGAAAGGCTCATGATTCACTCCTTGGTTTGGGTCACTTTCAAGCCTGCAAGTGGGTGAATCAGCAGAGATGCTCGCACTAATGTTGTGGACTTTGTCAATTAGCCACTGGAACCTTCTCAGACTTTGCTCAGTGAGTTGGCCCAGCATAGGTGGTGGCTCTGGAGCCATAAGCGAAGGGAGCCTAGATTCATCGGCAGTAGAGGAGTGCGATGGCTTGTCCAGAGGTGTGGGAGCCAATGCACTAGATGAGGATGTCGTTGAACTTGGTTTCTGAAGGAGAGCTGATTGCTTCGACTGTTGCGGGGGAGCTAGTGAGCTTGGTTGCTGTAGGGGAACCAGTGGCTCAGTCTGTTGTGGGGGAGCCAGTGGCCCAGCCTGTCGTAGGGGAGCCAATGGCTTAGTTTGCTGTGGGGGAGTCGATGGCTTAGTGTATGAGGGAGCCGATGGTTTTGTCTACTATGGGGGGGCTGGTGGCTCAGAATATAAGGGAGCCAGTGGCTCAAAGTATGGGGGAGCTAGTGGCTCAAAATATAGGGTAGTTGGTGGCTCAGTCTGTTGTCAATTGAGAGTTTCAAAGAGTCAGGGGATGCTCTTGCCATCTTCTACGTCTAGACCGACGTCCTCTGCATGCTCAGATATGGTCATGTACTCTTGTGGGAGGGTGTTTGGGTTGAAAATGCCCCTACTGGTAAAGTGATTCTTTAGGTCCCACTTTAGAGGTTGGTCATCCAGGAATTGATTGAAGCCTAGTCCCACTTTGCCTTCTCCATCATTTGCTTGTATTGGCTCCTTTATTCCCTTTCCTTCTGGTCCAAGCCCTTGGCCCTCCTTGTAGCCAATTTTCTTCATGATTTCCCATCCTACATTCAAGAGAGGCTTCTTCATCTTGGGAGAGGACTTTATTCTGTATGTTAACTTGGACTTAGCCCATAGTTCTCTGAGTTCAACCATAGAGACTATATTTTTCGCTTTTTCTGCTCTGGTCGGCTTTTCTCGCACGCTAACTTTGTGTGGTAGATAGATCACATTTGCTTCGACCTCTTTGGTTGGCACATCCTTCTTTATTTTATAATCTTCTCGTTGTAAGGGAACTTCAGGCACTGATGACGAGGAGAATGAAGCTGCCTTTAGGCTATCAAGCCACTGCCTTCCCAAGATGATTTGATAAGGAACATTCATGTCTATGATGATCAGTTGGGTTGGAACTTGGGCCGGCCCAATCCTGATCTTTGTGGTCCATTTGCCATGGGCTTTTCTTTTCCTGTCATCATATCCGACAATCGCCATGTCTATAGGGGTTAATGTGGCCTCATTCACACCCAATGTTCTAATAGTAGATACAGAACAAATGTTCATAGATGCTCCAGTGTCTATTAATATTCCAGATACTAAATGATTATTTACATAAATTATTACATTCAAAGGAGACATCCTCCTTTCTGGAGGTGCAAGCTCATTGTCTGAGATGGTGATGAGTGGCTCGGCAAATGTTGCTGCGGCAATGAGCTAGAGTTCCTCTACTGGCATATCTAGAGCTACCTGTGCATTTTCAAGCACTTCTTGTAAAGCTTTTATATGGAGGCTTGAGCTGTTGACGAGGTCGAAGATAGAGATCCGAGCCTGCGTCTTCTTGAGTTGCTCCAAGATATCGTAATCTACCGGTTCTATTCTTTCTTGTGGCCTGCTTGTCTCTACTTGCTCTACTGGTGGCACAATTCGATTTGACATCCTTCCTCCCTAGGTGATGGGTGCAGTTGCAGCTTCTGCCGTGTCTTGTTTTTGAACTAAATCATGTGGCATGGAAAAGACAAGCTTTCGAGGTGTGATCTTTTTGAACTTTGGTTGGTTCCCTACTACTGGGGCTATTGGTGTCCGAAACATTGACAATGGAGGGGTAGCTATAACTTGCGGCACCGTCTTCTCTTGGAGCTAGTAGTTTTGAAAATTACCGATTTACTTGGTGGTGGTTTTGCATTTTTGAATATCAACAAGACCAGTGGTGATGTAGCTTTAGGGCCCCATAAGGATGAGGGGGTCTCCCTTGGTGGCTTTCTCCATAGTAGCGACAATGTGTCTTTTTTCTTTTCATCATGAAACGTGGCCACCTGCGGCAATGGCTCTGGGAGAGCTGGCCTCCATAGTACTCCGAGATGATATACAGGGATATTGACCACCTCGCCCTCATGTTTGAACTTCAGCAATTGATGGACAGAGGACGCCACTGCTCCTACTTCTGTGAGCCACGATCTTCCCAAAATAAGTGGTTCAAAAGCTTCCTCCTCCAGCACAATTACACTGGTGGTACTTGTCAGTGGCCTTACTGTAATCTCCAAGTAGATTGTGCCTAGCACCATTTTTAGGCTCTTATCAAAGTCATAAACGGAGTTTTGTCGATCTTTCTTTCGTTTATCCCCAAGTATCGTACGGTGGGTAAAGATGTGAGGCTTTGACTTACTCTAATGTCTGTCAACACTCCTTGCAATATGTAATCGTTGATATCGACCGAGATGATCAGAGGCCTTTCTTGTTTAAACCATGGTAGGAGCTCTGAAGATGATATTCTTTTGCTCGAACTGCTCCACAACTTCTTAGACCAAAGCTAATGGGCTTTTTATCCTTGGTCCCTCCCGAAGTTCATCTATGGCGATAAAGTTGAATTGGTCAAAGAGTTCAAGATCCTCGACCGTCAATACTTTGGCATCGATGGAAGCTTTCTCCCTATCTTCAACCTCTTCGTCCTCTGCTTCAATATCCATCTGTCGTCAGATATTGCTTCCCATTCCTCTTCATGCTGTTGGGGATCTTCATTTTTCATGGAGAGATTGTGGGTTTCGGAGGGCTCAGCATCCCTAAAAGCCATGACTTTTGATTAAGGAGAGGGTCGTTGTGGACTTGTTGTTGTTGCTCCTCCTGTTGCCTCTGCCTGGCCCTGTCTACCATGACATCCCATTCAAATATATCAGCATCCACCATGTCATACACCATGTCTCTAAAGGTCCAACAATCATTGATGTTGTGACCGCGCCTTCTATAAAAGGGACAAAATTTACTCTGGTCACAATTTAGAGCTTTTGGTTTGATTAGGGGAAGGTCGTTGGCCTTTGCCTCCATTAATTCTGTAAACATATCTACCAAAGAGACGGTAGTGAACTCGTCTTGATCCTCTCTTCGGCGTTCGCTGTGGTGGTGGCACATTGTGGTAACTGCCCCTGCCTCCACTGTTGGTGTTTCTTGCAGGGTTGTTATTGGGATTGTCCTTATTCCACTACTGTTGGAGTGGACCCCATTGTTGTCGGGGTTGATTCCGCCGTTGTTGTTGGCCCCATAGCTGCTATTGAGGAGGGTTCCATTTTTGCTTGTGAGAGGTCCACTGTCACTGGGGAGAGTTCCATGGTCGTTGAGGGGGATTCCATGGCTACTGAGGAGGATTCCATAATGGTTGGACATGATTGCGGTGTGGCTCTAAATGATGCTCTTGTTTTACCTTTTGCTCTCGTGGCCATGGCACACTACTAATCTTGTTCACCGCTCCTGTCACACCCTCGACTACTTGGGCCTTCCTTGTTTTTCTCAGTTCATCAATAAATTCATGAAGGTTCTCCTTGACAAAAGTAGCAACTTCATACAAGGCTACTACCGTAGGGCAGTATGCATTGACTAGACCTTTCTTCAGAGATCCAATAGTATTTGCAATGAGAGTTTCGACCACCTGTCTTTGTAGGATAGTGAGGCCTGATCTGGCCACCATCTCGTGCCATCTATTAGCGAATGTTATCCAGCTTTCACCTGCTTCATGACTTCTTTGCTTAAGTCGTGGAAAGTTGGCTTGGGGTCAATTTTATGCTGGTACTTGGTAAGGAAGCGTCCAGAATTTTGTCGAAGCAACTGAGATCATCCTTGGAAAGAGTGAGAAACCAGCCCATGGGCTAGCCCTCTAGAGAGTAGAGAAAAGAGATGAATGACAAGCCCCAAGTCTTAGAAATATAGGGCTGACTCTATTTGGAACCGAATGATGTGGCTGTGGGGGTTGGTGGTCCAGTCGAATTTAGGAGTCTTCGAGTGTTTGAACCCTAGAGGGAAATGAACATGAGGAAGCCAACTCATGTCGAAATTTGTAGGATCCTAAGTGTGCACTCCCAATGCACTAAGCATCTTCCTCATCTCTTCCAAATTGTTCATCCCAGCTGATGGGGTCGAGATGTTGGAGTTTGACACCTACTGCTGGTAGAATGGTGATTGGTATCTAGAAGCTATCTGTTGTGGCTCACGCTGTAGGGGGGTGCGTAGTGATAGTGATATCCTTGTGGTGGCTGGTTGCCGATTGCTTGCTGTTCGAAGAGCAGATTGATTCGCTCCTGGTACCCACCATGTTGGAATTGATTTTGTTCTTGGAACAAGTGGTTGGCCCTTGCTTTAAATCCTCCATTGAGTGTGTTGCCTTGCCTCTGAAGGTTTCTATCCGACGGTGGGTTCCCATGCTGTCCCTGGTGTAGTTCTTCAGGGATATGGTCCTCAGCTTGCCTTCATTGTCCTTCCTTAATGGTGGGTGGCAGTTGGGGAAGAATTCTAGGTTGTTAGGATGCCCCTGTTGTGTCGGGCGCATCTTTGTTTAGGAACTGATACATGGCTTTGTATTGGATTGAATCAGGGTCCAATGCTTCTCTAGTGATGGGATGATAAATGACGAGGGTTGGCTCCTCCCTTGATGTGCTAGCCGTCTTAGATCTATCCGTACGCGACTACTCTGCTCTTGTGATCTGGTTCATCTTGTGCAGCTTCAAAGAGTGTGATGCCTTTTGGAAGTGTAAAACACCAGGAATCAGGCTTTCAACATAATACGGCTTGAAATTGGCATTTAAGATATGATGCCCAGAAACAAGCGTTCAACACCTCTGACTCTTTTCTTCCTCTCCTTTTTCACTCTCCCATTTTTTCACTTGTTCTTTTTCCTGCTCTCTCTCTCTCTCTTGCTTCTTTTTTCCCTTTTGCTTTTTCTTTTTCTCTCCTTTTTTTTAAGAAAAAATAATACAAGGAATTATAAATGATTACAAAAAGGGCTATGTTTCCTAATACAAGTTTCTAGTATAGAAATGAAATGAAAATAGAATTTCACTATTTAAAACAAAGTTGCTATCCAAAAAGTAACACCTGTTGCAACTATATAGTGACAACAAAAGAAAATCACAGGAAACAACAACGAAACCGTTGGACGCCTATATTGGGGCATTTAACGTAAAATGCCAAATTTCAGGCATACAACGCTCCTATCACAAAAACCTGCACAACAACACTTTTAGACAATCGCTTTAGATGTTTTTTAATTTTTTCCACTTGTTATTAATGTATTAACCTGCGTGACACTCAAGCTACCTAGGGTGTGGGTATGGATGATCTCCAGGGTTTGTTTATGGGTCCTCACAATTGGGATAAAAGATCACCTTCTGGGTATTGCCCCCTATCTCAACTCCTGAGGTTCCTTGGGGGAGCCTTAACACACTTGGATCCCTACCCTGTAGAGGTAGAGTTTAGCGAAGCCAGGGTTAGTCGGGTCTCTCGCATATCAATCTACAAGCATCAACAAACCATAGAAAGGGAGGAGGGGGAGAATATAAGTCTTATCTTAAGGTTCTAACTTACTCTTACAAAGGATCAAGGGAGAAAACAGTGTCCCTTATAAGAGCAAGTGACAACGCTAGCACTTCTCCCAAATTTCTTGCAACAGAGGTGTTCAAAATTTGGGTAGTTACTTACGTAGCTTAAGTAAGGACGCAATCAGTCTAGTTCCCAAGAAGGGCCAATCAAAGCATTGAGAATAGTTGATTTTTTGTTGGGGTTTCGAAAAGCACCCAAAGACTTGTGGTTCCGGTCCCTACGGCAGAAGCTGATCACCTCACACCACAATCTCTAAGCCAGTTGCAACAAAAGAAAACCAAAAGAAAATTTGAAAATAGAGTCAGAAGCATTATACACTTGAGTATTGCCTTTCAATGTAGAATGGCATATATTACGCATCTAACGTAAAACATCGAAAATGTGGCGTTTAACACTCTGATAGAAGATTTCTCAAAAAGATAGTGATTTTTAATTCAATCACCCCTACTCACCAAAATTAGAAGCGAAGGGAGGGGTGATTGTAGGAATCTTAACATAATGAAAACCTCGAGGAACTACAGTGCCTCAAAACACTACGAGGAATTTCACCGTAGTTCGAAAATCCGTAAGAAGGGGAAACACAAGGAAAAAGAAATGATGAAGAAGGGGATGAATGCTCACCTAGCATGGGGGCACTTTTAGCCATCCCACTGTGATTGCCAATCTGTGGATGCGGGGTTTCTTGAGATGAGTGCTCGTTTCACGTACCTTGGATCCGTTTCGCCGCCTCACTTTTGTCCCTTGTGCTGTATTTGTTTCCTTCACTCCATGGATGATGGAAACAATGTGATCACCACTCTCGGTTTGCTTTCTCTGGCTCTCAAGACGCCTTGGGGAGATGTTGTGGTTGCAGGTTCAACTACCTTAGGACGACGCCAGCATCGCCTAAGGATGCCCGTACAGATGAACTTCTCCTTCTTCTTCTTTTCCTTGCAAAACAATGTTAAAGTAAAAAAATGTGAATCAATATAGTGTAGTAAGTGGCTCAACGAAATAAATTATAAGCATAAAAATGAAAGGGAAAGGTACTTACCTAAGGCGTTTTATCTCCCCAATTGCAACTAAATGTGTATGCCTAACTATACTATGTAAATATGAAATGAAAATGCAAAATGCAAAAAGAAAACCCCCTTTGGTTGATGATGCTGTAGGATCGAGTGGCTTCTCTAGAGGGGGGCTGAATAGAGAATCTTAATTTTCTAATATAAAATTATCCAATTTTAGATGTAATATTGACAAAATGAAGTATGTAGCAAGAAGTTATATCAAAATCATACAAGATTGAAATTTATACTACACATGCACATGAAGGAGATAAGAGACAATGAAGATACACGTTATTTATAGTGGTTCGGCCAAACCCCGGCCTAGTCCACTCCTCAAGATCCTCTTGAAATTTTCCCTTTATATGCAAAAGATGCAACACTTACTTGTGTTCGTAATCCCACCAATACAATCCTAGCTATTTCCACTTCTCGTTCCCCAAGAAGTTAGAGCCTTCCCTTGTAGCTTTACAATCAATGACTTCCCTCTCACAGAGCTCTTTTACACTTGTAATACAATCTTGCTTGTGAGGAGAATGAGAACAAAATTTGGGTAGGGAAATAAATAAGTACAAGTATCTCAGAGAATGTATATCTTAACAAGACACATCGAAGCCCTATTTATAGCCGAGGAACCGTCGAAAGCATGTGTCTAACGGCTAGAAAACGGTCAAAAAACGACTATCTAATCGATATACCGTTTTGAACATCGGTATGCCAAACCAGTCTTCAATCAGCAATTCTTGGGCAATTTGGTATGCTGGAACTATTTCGGTATGCCGAATTTTCCTGAGACGGTATACCGTTCTAACCCGGTATGCCATTTTTCCTTCAGTTTTGCCATCACAGTATGTTTCGGAACTCCGTTGTATGTGCCGATTGTTCCTACTTCGGTATGCCGTTTTTTTTCGGTATGCCGTTTCTGGATTCTTCATCTTCAGTTTCGGAGTGTCGTTTTGTATGTCGATTTTTGCTGTATCGGTATACCGTTTTTCCTTCGGTATGCCAATTCTGATACTTTCTTAAATTTACAACAAAA
This sequence comes from Posidonia australis, assembly GCA_024699735.1. Lineage (NCBI taxonomy): Eukaryota > Viridiplantae > Streptophyta > Magnoliopsida > Alismatales > Posidoniaceae > Posidonia > Posidonia australis. Next base: position 1,168 of record JAMKQA010001652.1, on the reverse strand, counting down.
TCTAAGTATACATAACTCAATATACATTTCCAATATATCATACAGTTTACATGACCTTCAACTTTTTCTAAGTACTTCATTTACAAAGCGATTTCTTCTTTCATGAAAATATATAAAAATTCATTAGTCCAGATATAATCATCAAAACAAAATATATTTCTAATAGATGCGTGTGCAGGATGCAAGACGCCGTTGTGACGTGGTTGGACCTGGCAGAAGACTTAAGCTCAGAACTTCACTACTCTCTTTCTCTCAGAATTCTCTCCTCTCTTCTGAGTTGGTATTGATGTGTGTGGATTCCCAAAATTCTTCTCTCACCCAAAAATTCACACCTCCAAAATTCTCCTCCACAAAATTGTCATCCTTGAAGTTCTATCCCTCTCTTGGTCAGTCTTTATTGCCTTTTTTTTCCCGTCCTCCTCAAAGGCTGGGGGTGCCCCTCTATTTATAGGGGGACAGGAGAACCTTAAAAGGCAGAATGATCCAAACTTGGCAAGAATGTGCAGCTGCCATCAAAAAAATCCAAATTAGAAGCATTATGTGCCATGAATCTAGCGTTCAATGTAAGACGCCCAGAACTGGGCGTTCTACGCACTTCCGACGTCAACTGTTAGCCTGGAGCTTTTAATCCTTAATTAATGACTGATTAAGATCTGATTAACCTCTAATTACACAATCAAGTAATCAAGGGAGGCCCAAACAATGTAAGGATTCAAAAGATCAAATTTTGCCAAATAAGGAAAGAAGGTTGAGGTGGAGGGTTTGGGACGTAAGCGTAGAACGCCAAAAAATAGGCATTTAACATAAAACGCCTAGAAACAAGCGTTCAACACCATCTGTAGACACCCCGATTTTGAGGTAACCCAGAGATGAGTATCCTTATGTTGCTTTGGATGTGATCAGCCCTTAAACATAGCCCCAAACCTATTAGCAAGCCAGAAGCCCAATTTACAAAATTTCTGAGCTGGCTTGGCGCACCAAGGTGGCGCCCAGTTCTGGCTGCTGACCTTCCATCTTCTGGCCTGTTACCCTTGCAAACGAATGTGCCAACGAATATTCGAGGCTTTTCATTTGCAAGACCCTTTGTTTCTCTTGTGTAACCCATCCCTGGATCCCTATAAATAGAGCTCCATAGCAGCCATTCCAAGGACAAGATCTTGGGAGAAAA
>JAMKQA010001651.1:0-20200 GCA_024699735.1 Posidonia australis | reverse complement strand
ACTATCACTATATTCGTGATATAGTGAAGGAAGGAGAAATAAAATTGAGTTATATTCCTACGGAAGATATGATTGCTGATCCTTTAACAAAAGGAATTACAGCGGGAAGATTCATTAAGTTCGTGAACTTAATGGGATTAAGGAACATTTCCATGGATGATGGAAATGAACAACATTCGCATGAATAGTGGGAGTGGAAAATTAAAAATTAAAAATTAAAATATACACTTCACAAATAGTAGGAGTGGAAATAAGACATCTCTGTGCATGGAACTTGTGCATGGTCTTCATGACCAAGTGGGAGATGTGAGTAATGGTCATTGAAGAAGGGTGGTGAAACGAACGACCGTTTCATCCATTTATGGCTATAATGGCTGGAAATCAAACCATTGAAGGTCGGATTTACTTCGACGGTTACAAGGCCTTCATGGTCGGAATTCTAACGGCTTGGGGGAGTCATTGGAGGAGGGGCGGAGGAGTGGTGAAGGTCCCCTATAAATAGAGGACGAGACCAAAATAGAGGACGAGACCAAAAGATTTATGATAAGGTAAAGGGTCTTCTACTACTCACCTCACGCCGGAGCCCTAAATCCATCTTCGGAATTCTCTGTCGGCGGTTTTTCCATCAAAACATGGGTCCTATCATTGTCACCAAACGCACACTATAGATCAGTTTCAAGCAAAGAAGGACACCATGAGCACTGGTGTCGACAATCAACTGTTAAAAGAAGAGTCTAACACATATAGTTTGTCGAAAGGGCCTTAATCCATGTTTGGAGAAGTTGTGGAGCAAACCAGAGAGGAAAAGTGGGATGTAGACATAGAATTAAACATCAACATGTGTTGGTGAAATATCATTGACATGTGTCGGAATATTAGCTGGTCGACACGATAAACACCGGTATGTTGCGAAATGCCATATGTCAAACCTATATGTTGACAAGAGTCGTCTGTGTTGACCGACTTTATGTGAATTTTACATTGAGCTCGAGACTGAATCGTTGACACCCCTATTATATGAGTCGACACATACAAAACAACCTTCATTTCAGCATTTCCTTCTTTCTTGCTTTCTTTTCTTTTACATTTATCTCCTTTCCTCTACTATAATTTTGCAAACAAGCTATTGGTGGCCTGCACTCTCTTCTCTCATTAATTTCTCTTAAATTTTATCCCTTCTTATGGTATAACACTTGATTTTTATACAAATTTTTTGTTTTTTTCATTTTTTGTGTTCGTGTTTTGCAATTTTCATATAGATTTACTATAGAATTTTAAATATATCATTATAATAAGTACCCTTAAGCTAATAAAATATAGATTTAAACTAATAATATATAGATCTTAGGGTTTTCCATTTTTTTTTGTTTTGATGTTAATAATTTGATATTACATAGATTTAAACTAATAATACATAGATCTAATCTAATAATACATAAGCCTTAGGTTTTTTCATGTTTTTTTTGTGTTTTGATGTTAATAATTTGATATTACATAAATCTAACCTAATAATATATAGATCTTAGGTTTGTTTCATTTTTTTTGTGTTTTGTTGTTAACAAATCGATATTACATATATTTAACCTAATAATACATAGATCTAACCTAATAATTCTATAAAATCATCAGAAAATAGTAAAATTCGTTATTAAATAAAAACAAGAAAATATTTATAATTTTAAGAAAAATTAGAAAGTTTTGTAATTAATTAAAAAAAAGAAAAAATTGAAAAAAAAACAATGATTGTAAAAATTACTAAAAAATGTAGAAAATAAAACATTTTTGAATGTATTATTTCATTAAATTAATGACAATTTTTTTTTATATTCAACCTTTGTAATGTAAAATTTCTCTGGATCTAAAAGTAACAGAGGTTGTAATGATGTAAGGGTACTTAAATCAGACGATCCACGTTGGTTGTGTTAGAGGAAAACTCAGAGATAAGAGTTATTGATCAACTCTAAGTACATATATATAATGATAAAGGTATCCATATAGAGTAAATGGATATCCATATAACCACTAAAGAATAACTCATCTAATAACTGTAACACTTTTCCTCAAGTTGAAGTATACAAATTAACTATGCCCAACTTGTTACAAAAAGATTTGAAAAGGCCGATAGCTACAGCTTTGGTAAACACATTTGTAAGTTGAGTAGAGGAAGTAGTAAAGGGAGTAGTGATCAGGCCATCCATAACTGCATTTCGTACAAAGTGACAATCCACCTCAATGTGTTTGGTTCTTTCACGAAACACTAAGTTATTTACAATGTAAACGGTTGCTTGGTTATCACCGAACATAGACATGGCCTTCTTGCGAGGAAAGCCAATTTTAATCAGGAAGGATCTAATCCACATAATTTTACATGCCGTTTGGGCCATAGCTTTATACTCTACTTCGGCACTTGAACGAGAGATAATATTCTGTTTCTTGCTTCGCTATATAACCAGATTACTTGTCACAAATGTATAGTACCTAGAAGTTGATTTTCTATCGCCTCAGTTGCCTACATATCCAGAGTTAGAACAACTAGAAACATCCAGATGACCATGGCAACGGTATCGAAGACCTTGGCCAGAGCATTCTTCAAGTAGGACGATTTGTAAAGATGTCGTCCAATGTACCTCCCTAAGTTGATGTATGAACTGACTAACCAGACTAACTGCAAAGGTAATATTTGGTTGTGTCACTGTAACGCATATTAGTTTCCCAATTAGATGCCTGTATCTCCCTGCATCCTTAAGAATCTCAGAAGATGTGTCCTATAAATCCAAGCTAGATTCAATTGGGAAACTGGATGGTTTGCACCCAAGTATGTCTGTCTCCTTTAGCTGGTCAAGTGCATACTTTCTTTGAGATAAGAATACTCCATCTTTAACATGAGCAATCTCTATTCCCAAGAAGTATTTAGGTTTTCACAGGTCTTTTGTTACAAAATGCTTCTTATGGAATGCTCTGCTTTCATCAATCTCTACTTTGTCACTACCAGTAACTAGAATGTTGTCTACATAGATAGTCAAAATAACACAGTCTGTAGATCTCTGCTTAATAAATACTGAGTGATCAGAGTTGCATCTCTGAAAGCCAAATTGTGTTACAATTGTAAAGAATTTATTAAACTATGCATGCGGACTCTACTTGAGGTTATATATTGCTTCGTTTAACTTGCATACACGTGTCTCCTCCTGAGCAACATACTTAGGAGGTTGCTCCATAAAGACCTTCTCAAGCAGATCACCATATAGAAACACATTTTTAACATCTAGCTGATACATGGGCCACTTCTGATTAATTGTCACAGAGAATAATATACAAATAGAATTGAGTCGGGCTATAGGAGAAAAAGTTTCGAAATAGTCAACTCCATATGTCTATGTGAAACCACGCACCACAAGACGGGCTTTGTAGTGATCAACTGTGCCATTGGAGTTGTACTAAGATTTTTGAAGGTTTTTCAAGGGAATATTTATTGTTGAGTCTTTTTGAGTTCTCTTGCTTCAATCTTGTATATCTTGAGTCATGGGTGTTAGATTTAAGTGATTTTTGTTCCATGTGATAGTATACTTTGAAATCGTTGTTATAGTATGTTGTTTGCAAATTTTCATGGCCTGTAGTAGGACCAGTGGGGTTTTCAAGACCGGTAACCCATTGAGTTTTTCTACATTGAGAAAATACCTAAGGCGCACTAGACTAGCGCACCAGACTAGCACACATACCAAGCGCACCTGGGCCTGGCAATGTAGTCAGTTCTGATTAATATAGAAACCTTTAAATGTTTATATGTTTGGTTTAATTTTTGTTCATAGGTCTAGTTTGGTAAATGCGTATAATAAGGAAATACTTGAAAATGTAAAGTTCCCAGTAAGTTACAATTTAGCATAAAGGATTATATGATGAAGGGATACTAGATCATTTCCCTAAATGACTTGGATGAGCTTAGGGATCCATGCTTAACCCTATAACTAGATGATGGTCTCTGAGTTTAGTAGAATTCACCATTTAGTCCCTAAACTTTGTAGAAATTACCTTTCAGTCCTTAACTTTTGAGTTTAATCACTTTCCAAACCTTAGGGTTATATTAATTACGTTTACACACTTAGAGACTTGTTTGTAACAATTTTTAGTATGTTTAAGGTCATATCAAGCTCGTAGGCAACTGTGTCATAATAATGATTAGAATAATCATTAGAACAATTTAGGGAATACTTACAATGAACTAGCAAGATTACCCGTAGTCTGGAATTGAATTAAAAAAATTATATGACCTAGAAATACTAGCTTCTTCTCTAAATTGTTAAATGGATTTTAAAGTTAATGATTGGCCCTAGGATTAGAAGTTGATTGGTTTATGGTGTTGCATTGAATTAGGTATTCAGTGGCACTGTTTAGGTGTATTTGCGTTAGTGTCTGGCCTTGTAAGTCATTAGAGACTTTGAGACCACTGCTTGGGTTCTTTGTGATTATGCAAGGTGAGTTTTATTCCTTGGAGATGTTTAACTGTTGTTACCTTTGGGCTTGAAAACTTTAAATGATTTTCAAAGTTTTGGAAAGATATGGATATTTTTGGAAAGTGGTTTTCCCAAAGAATTCAAGGAAAAGAAAGAAAATGGTTTAGGGTTTGTGGTTTTTATAGTAGTTCTCTATGTGGTATTTGATATAGTGTTTTGTGGTGTTTTTGAGAAATGATTTGACATGTTTTCGAAATGGTTTTCCGAAAGAGTTTTGAAAAAAGAAAATGCACAACTTTGCAAAGGTTTTGAAAAGAGTTTTCCGTGGTTTTCTGCTTGTGATGTACTAATAAACTGGAGGGTCGTGTTGGCAGGACCACAGGATGTTGACCGCATTCCTGTTGATCAAGCATGTTGTCTAGGCTGTGGTCCTGAGACCAAGAAGTTGAGGTAAGTGTTCATTAGATCTTGAAGGTATGATACTCCTTGATTGTTGTCCATGAGTCCGAGGCTGAAGTCCGTGGGTCGAGATATTGACTAGATTTGGAGGTATGACATCCTGCTTGGTCACGGTGTCGAAGACCTAGGGTACTGACTGTACATAGTGGTATCATGACAATAAGCCTAGGGGGTATAAGATCCTTGTATAGCTGAACGTAATACCCTAGTTGGTATGGGTACCCAAACTATTCAGTGTCGACTGAGCGTAGGGGTGAGGAGCCTTTGGTTGTTCAAGGCACATGTACTAAGACTGAGATTAGGACGTTGAGAGGAGGCGTACCCTGTGATATGGTCCAGAGAGAGGACGACTTTCCTATGGAGGGCTAGCATAGTGAGGGTCATGCAAAGAGGTGGGATGTTAAAATGGTCCGACTCCTCCACAAGGTGGTTTGTTTGTGGTCACGCTTCAATAGACTGCTTGTGACCATGTGTTGGTTTCTTGGCACCGACTAGCATGATACGTTGTAAGGCTTGTTGGTCGGGATGAACAGGTGCCACTATATGTGGTAGTGTAGTGGGTTTGGAAACTTTGTTTCCAATAGCTACTTGTGGCCAGTTTTTGGTTGTGGCTTGTGTAGGTTGCGCCCTTGAGTGGCATTGTTCTTGCTTACGCTTGTGAGTGACATTGTGTGCTTTACGTCGTGAGTGGCGTTGTAGTTTTTGGAGATATGATTTTATGCTAGTTTTGGGAATATTATTTCTGTACAAATTTGAGCAAAGGCTTTGCGTTTGGTGTGTTACTTGCTATGGTTGTAGACTTGACTTGACAGGTATAGCCATTTCAAGTATGCATAAAGGTTTTGAAAAGTATGCATATGGTTTTGAAAATCATGCATATGGTTTTAAAGGCATACTTTTAAAGGATTTGTTGCTTGTTGGACAATGATGTTGCCTTGTTGTGCTGTGGCAGCATCCAGATGAGATGCTAGAGTTGTTGTGTGTGTGTTTTGTGGGGTGTGTGTTGGGTAATCTTTCAGTGGTCACTCATGTGTGTTTGTTTTGTGTTTTCACAGGTGTAGGATAGGAGTAGGAGTCTACTAGTGCACATAGCACTAGAGTCACTCGACTACACATCAAGGATTATGGGTAAGTAAGTAGTTTAGTTTATTTCAGGTAATAGTGTTTTATTTATGTTGCTTATAATTGGATTTAGTTTCATAACTAAAGTAATTGAAAAAAAATGTGTAGCCAGATTTTAGAGTTGTGACTTAGGGGACGTTACAGAACAAGAGCAAGAAGTATAGGTCCAAGAGATAGAGGCTGCGGATGCTATGAGGCGTGACAAATTGTTTGTCATTACTCATCAAGGCTCTTCTGGAAAGACTAGAGAAGAAGTCATCATACAGACTCCTCTAGCATAGGATGAACTCATGCATGTAGATGACCTATAAGATGCACTACTCATTTACGATGAGTATGTTGACCAAGACTGGTATGACATAGAGGTTGTACTCAACTAGCACCAGTACTAATTCCAAGCAGAACGTACAAAGATCAATCCTCCTCCCAAGCCCCTGAACCCTATAGAGAGAGTTATAGAAGAGTATCCAATAATGGTCAACTATGAAGGCACTCCAGCAAGCTTTAGCAAAGGTGCACATGCTCGAAAAGACCAAGCCACCAGGGACATGCTAGAAGAGGTGGGTCAAGGGAAGTCTAACCTTGACCTAAAAAAAGCGCAGACTAGGTGCAAGCTGAAAGAAAAACCAGAAGATGTGCCTGAATGCTCAAGGCAAGGGGCAGGCTCTTACGACCGCCCATTAGGTAAGACCCTCCATTCGGGAAGGGGAATATGGAACTCGACTGAGCCTGACTAGGGGCAAAATCAATTTATCTTAAAACTTGTAAATAAAACATTTAATTTCTTGTATTCTTTTTCTTTCATTTATTTGTCTTTGATCTTCTCTAAATGCTAGGCTAAATTAAAAATGATAATAACAATAATGACAATTGATGAGTTTAAGTTAAACCTAATAGCTTATAGCATTGAGCAAATTTACTAAAGTATTATCTAAGTTTTTTAAGTAGAGAATGTAACATCTAGGGAAGGTCCACCAATTAGTTGTGACAACCTGAAGGTATCTTCAAGTCCGTGGAAGTTATACGTACTCTAAAAGTATACCCTTAATCACATGTTGAAGCTCAGAGAAAGCCAAAGACCAAGCACTGGTTGAGGAAAGAAAATTATCTCCTGAATGGAAAGGAAAATGAGCAACTAGTGTATCATCAACCCTGTCCTATCCTCACATTCACACACTACATGGGGAGACAAGAGAAATGCAGGTTCGAAGCCCAAGAATATCATAAAAACCTGCTTGCCCTGTATAGCGTTGCATCCTAGCATAAATCTCAGAAGGTAGTGATGGATGAGTGTACTGAAACCAACAACCTAGAAAACTCCCAAAAGAGGGAAGTGCACGAAAGATGGAGTATGTCATCATAGTATAAATCAAGAAGGTAGTGATGGATGAGTACTCTAAATGGGGTAAGAACACTATCGAGTAGGTGTGCTGTCATAGTGTAAACCCAGAAGGCAGTGGCGGACGGTCACTCACAAGAAAACTATAAGAGAGGGGAACCTCCAAAAGAAAAGAAAAAGAAAAGCAAAATAAAAGAGAAGGAAAGAAACCCTAGGAATGTCAAAGGCACACTAGGGCCAAACACTAGCGAATGGAAGCCAAGCTAAAGCCAATGTCAAGAGCTTACTGTACCACAAGTCTCTCTCACTCTCCCATCACACATAGGCAAGGGCCATGAAAGCCTTAAAAGCTCAGGGAGTGAGTAAATAAAGGAGATAACAATCAAATAAGATTAGTACGAAGTCATAAGTTCTCGAAGGGCAAAGCATGATAAAAGGGGAAAACTCTCTTACTAAGGATAATACAATGTAGTAATGCTAGGTGTGTAAGAAGGAGAGCTATAACCACAGTCATCAAACAAAAAAAATTGAAAACCCAAAAAATTAGAAAAACCAAAAATCTAAAAGATTAGAAAATCTAAAAATCCAAAAAAAAAAATAGAAATAGAAAATCCAAACAACTAAATAAATAAATAACCAAAAAATCCAAAAATTAAAAACTAAAAAATCCAAAAAAAATTAGAAAATCCCAAAAAACGAAAAAAATCAATTAAAGTTAGAACCAAGGTAGTGTTATCCATCCTACATACAAGTGAAAACCTAATAAGTAGGGAAACTAGAATTAGGCTAGTCAGTAATGCAATAGTCAATTCATCTAGATTTAAAGCTAAACGTCCTACTAAAACGTGTCTCACGATTTGGGTGTGTTTTCTCAACAAAGACACTACTTCTGTAGCGATCTTTAAAACGTCTATGGATGACTCACAATCGACGTCCACTAGATTCTGATTTTTCCATCTCTTCAGCTGAGGTCAGGACTAATTCGCTCCACCTAATTTCAAATATGTGGGAGCAAATGATGGCATTGCAATATTTTCCTTGGCAAAAAAACTTAGCCGACCTTTCAAGAGCCGGGAAAGGTATGTCTTGTGATTACTAATGTGAGTTAGTGAGTGTGCAGGCAACAACAATATCAGTGCCTCATGTACTAGCCACTGAAATAAAAGTCTTACCATCACTCTATGCACAACATGTTCTAGACCCAAAGTGGAAAATGAGTTCACGCCTTTAGATTCATATAGTATACATTCACACATCACTTCGACTAAAAGGCAAATATCGGTTTGGCAAAGGAAGGGTTCACGACTTCACTTAGTTCTCGATTCATAGAACTCCTTTACTTGTCAAGTCGAGTTTTGGGACGACGGTCCTTTTTTGAGAGTACTGGTCACACTCGAGGACGGAAAACACTTAATCACAACGAATTGCATATATGCATTTTTACGTATGTCATATGATTGAGGACCATTCGTACTCCACTGGCCTAACTTATCATATGGATCATTCATTGCCTTGAATGTTGATATTGCAGTAGCATTGTTTGTTTAAACCATGCATCCATACATTATTTCTCATAACATTGGGAGTGGAGCATGGCAAAGCAATTTTCTTCAAGAGTATTAGAAACCCTTAGAGTATGTGTTCCTCCTTAAACTAGTTCAAGTTCCACCTATTTTTTATCATTCCAATCTGAGTAAACTCTCAAGCGAGACACCACATATCATTTTTTTATCTTTTGATTGATGATAGGGAAATATCCCCATGATCATTTTAGTTTCTGCCCCGTTAAAGTTATCTTTACATGGTTGACATGGTCTCAACATCGATTATAACACATAGCTCTGAGAGCAGCTTGACCCTTCCATGCCTCAATCTTCAATATGATGACATCTTTTATCATACCACTTGGCTATGCGACAACATCCTAAAATCGAGTTTGTTCACCTTTCTCCACCACTTGGCTATACGATAAGTCCTCGAAATCAAGTTGGTCCCACCTTTTGACAGTGTGACAATCTTCCAAAATCAAAAGGTGTTTTCTTTTTTTCACCCTTTGTGGCAGACTACTTGTGAGCGAGCTCCTTCTTTCAGGAAATGCTCAATGAGGATATCATTCTTATCTTGGAGCTAATCTTGTTCCAAAATCAACTCCAAGGAGCAGCATATGTAGATATCTCAGTTTTGCATTTCTAAGAGTTAATTAAGGATAGGAAATCTTAAGGTCCCCTAAATCACAAACTTAAGGACTTATAACACAGCTTTTAGATTTTTCATAACTGATTTAAAAACATTACTTGATTTTACTTAATTTAAGGTCGTTAGCCATGGCAGAGCTAACACACTAACACTAGTGGCCGGTTTAGGTACTTAGAACATTTTTTATGCGAGTTATCAGTTGTGGCAGAGTTGGCACTCATACTTTACTCAAATTGGTGGCAAATTTGAGTGTTTTAGTCTTAAAGAAGATGATTTTATAATTTTATGGAAATTTTGATGTTTTTTGGACTTTAAATGTATCTCTTTGGATTAATATAAAAAATAAGAGGTGAACTGCAAAACACTAGATTGTTGCCTCACTGATAGGCGACAGATTCCGTCACCTCTCAAGAAGGCTACATCACACGTTGCGGCTTAAAAGGGCGATAGGGCAGTCTGATCGCCACATCGGTAGGCGATGACTATCTTAGCATTCTCTCTAGAGATATTTTGTCATCCTAGGCTTTAATATAATATATGGAACCTTTACATTATATTATCATGTTTTTCCCATAATTATTATTATTTCTACAATTTTCCAAGCACTTAAATATATATGATATATCATATAAATCTTTATTAATGTTAATTAATTTAAGAAAATTCTAGAAACATGTATGACATCAAGTTAAGATCATATATCTTTATTTTTATAAAAAATGAGATTTTATGTTAATTTATTACATTTTTAAATGTTATAACTACATTTAATTCAAGATAATGTTGAAAAAAATAAAGATAAAATCCAAAGTATCTAGGTGATTATGAATCTAAATTAAATCAAAGGTATGCATAATGGTGATTGATCTTTTCTTCGTAATTATTGGAGATATAATTTTTAAATTTATTTTTCTTAACATTTAAGTTTGATTTGAACTTGAAACTTTATTTTAAATATCTTATCATTATGAAGATAATGTTAAGGAATTGATTTGGTTGTTATTTGTTATTAGATTCATATAAGGATATTTTAGGATCTTAAATTTAAAATTTTATCTTTTTGGTTGCTTGGCACCTATGCAAGAGGCGACTAGTTGACATGGAATATACTATTGCCTTTTAGATATTTATTCACCATGTTAAGTGAAAAAGGAATCTCTAGCCTCATTGCTAGTTCATGTGGCGACATGATGGTTCTTATCGCATGTCCAATAGGTGATGGGCATAAATATCTTTTTGTTTTCTCTATTTTAAGAGAGTTTAATCCTGACCCTTGGATTTCCATCTCGGTCTTTGATGAGATTTGGTGCCCCAAGCTCTATAAATAGGACTCCTAGGTGAAGAGCTTAAGGAAAGGCAATTGAAAAAATCTAGGAAGGTATTTTAAAATTCTAGGAAGACTTTAGAAAACCCTGAGGGAGGAAGAGAGAGATCCTGAGAGAGAGAGAGAGAGAGAAAGAGAGAGAGAGAGTCATGGTCCCCACCACGACATCCAACCCCTATACAAAAATCTAGATTCATGGAGATCTCATCCTTTCAAAGCAAAATGTGCCTTTGGAGCTCCAACTACGACTCTGCTTCCTCTACCCAATTCCACAAGCACAAGGGTGAAAGGAGTATCATTCCTAATTAATTCATTTTTTTACATATCATTGCATTTCTAGCTAGGCCCATAGCATATGTATGCGGGGAACCACTCCTTGTTAGTATTAGTTTTGTTTATTCATGATTATTCATCCCTTTTCTGATGTTGTTTACTACAACTAGGCTAATCCAGATTCATTTTCTTTGTTGTGAAGGAAAGGAATATGTTACATAGCACAAGGACATCGCTGGACGACACCCTATCATCGATCCAGTGAATCGAAAATGCACAACACAAATCCAATCGCATCTCCCATAGGCCCCTTCTTAGTTGACTCTACAAATTGACAAGTGGCGATCACAATAAAGCCATCAACGTATGTGGAAGCACCGACGACCTCATCAACACCCTCAAAATCACATCCATAGAGGTAAATGCACATAACGATGTTGAGGGAGGTGGAGGAGAGGTGCAGACGGAGGGGAAGCATAGTCGAAGGTGCACGGGGAAAGGGAGGTGTAGTTGGAGGCAGAGTGGAGTTTGTAGCGATGGAGATCAAGGAGGGGCGTCAAGGAGGAGGAGGATAGGTTGGTGGAGAGGGTGGCGGAGGGGATGCACATGAAAAAAGGGAAGCATAGTTGGAGGGAAGGTGCACGGTAGAAAGGAGGCACAGTTGGAGGGGAGGCACACAGTGAAGGGGAGGTGCAGCTAGAGGTGGAGAAGAGACTAGGCAGAGTGGAGTCCATAGGTGTAGAGATCGAGGAGGGGTGGCAAGGAGGAGGAGGATAGGTTGGTGGATAGGGTGGTAGAGGGGATGCACACAACAGAGGGGAAGCGTAGTCGAAGGGAAGGTGCACCATGGAGGGGAGGCGCAAATGGAGGGAAGGCACACAGTGAAGGGGAGGTGTAGCTAAAGGTAGAGAAGAGACCATAGTGGTGGAGATTGAGGAGAAGGGGTGGCAAGGATTAGGAGGAGAGGGTGGCCCTACGAAGGAGGAGGGGATGCTAGATGTGAGTGAGAGTAAAGAATGATAGAAAGGAGGAAAAAGGCTCGTGACTGGAAGTCCTAGATTAGAATTAGCGAGGATAATTAGCAAGGACATGTCCTTGCTAATTCCTTACTAAATATATAGCGAGGATATTTCCTCCCTAACGTTATGACGAGGACATATCCTTGCTATGTCCTCCTTATTTATCTTGGTTAAAATTTTGTGAGGACTTTATCTCACAATATCCTCGCTAGGTGTCCTCGCAAAATGCAAAATTTCTAGTAGTGTAAACACAATTTTTTCACTTCTACAACACATAGCTTCGCATCATCACATTTTTATTCAATTGCAACTAGTTTCATCAAGATCAACTCATCCATTGATGAATTATTGGAAGTCATGTCCCCTTCAATCCACTGAAAGAAATATCCTGCAATAAAAAGAATGACTAATTGAGGAATTTTGCTAAACACGTTGTAAGTAAACCTATCTCCTACTTACTCTTTAACTTGGATACCTCTAAAACCTCTTGTTTTTTGAACCTTACTAGGAAGACTCATACAGCCAACACAACTTGTTGCAAAAACATCTCGATGGCTGGAGGTTGTGTACCTACACAGATGACAAATCCGTTCTTGTGGGCATAGGCACTGGAGAGGAAGAAGAAGAGGAATAGGAGGAAGATAAGGATGGAGAAGATGAGGGTGGCTAACGGAGAGGAAGAAGAGAACCTTACTTAGTGGTTATCAGTAGAGAGGAAGAAGAGAACCTTGCTTGGTGGCCATCGACAGAGAGGAAGAAGAGAATCCTACTTGGTGGTCGACGGAGAGGATGAAGAGAACCCTGTTTGGCGGCTGGAGAGTAGATGAAGGTGGTCGTCAGAGAAGAAGGCTTGGAATAGGAGAAGAGGAGAAGATGACGAAGTAGAAGATGAGAAAATAGAAAAAGAGTCCTTGGCTTTTATGCAAAAGTCACAAGGACAATAACATAATTTTATAGGAAACTAACATGAGATCTTGGCGTCGTTTGAGGTTAAACTAACTGGAGTGCATATAGGTAAGATTTTTGAGTTTTTAAATGTATAAATGTAATTTTAGTGTAAGGAGGGTATTAACAAAAATACTAATTTTAAGGATAGTATTTTATTTTGATACATTCGTGTATATTGTATGTATATTTTTTGTAAAAAAAATACATATTTAATATGATATATACTTGTTTCAAATTAGATATATATTTTTTGATAATCAAATTGATTAATATTAATCTACATGTTTTTTACTTATTACAACATGTATTCCAATACCTATTCTACTTTTCAATCAAATCAAACTTTCTCTTCATATGCACTTATTGACTTCTAAAAGAAAATCACTTCTAAACCAAATAGCAATACTATCAAAATACTTATATCACTTTTTACTTATTCCTACTTTTTTTTATTCTATATCAAAAGAGAGCTACAGATTTTATTCTTGCATTTAAGTTCATCCAATTACCTTTTGGTATTTATTGGAAATGCCTTTGGTAGGAACCATTCAAATGCACTTGCACCGACATTAGATTGCCTGATGCACATCTTTTATGGATATCTTATGTAGGTTTTTCCATTGAATCATGAAAAGAAGGAAAAACTTGATGTTCATTAATTGTATGGCCCCACCACAAATTGTTAGGTTTCATTTTTACTAACATGGAACCTTTGATTTTGATTCCTGTCGAATCATCCTTGCTAGGTATCGATAGCCAAATGGTCTAAAATAGAAAGGACTTCTGTCAAATCAAAATCAATAAGATGATAATTCTAAACATAAATATTTATTCTTTCATAAATCCTACAAAATTAAGGATTCTCACATAATTGACATGATTTGAAGATAAAATTATCTTTTCATTCTTATTCATCGTCGATGAAACTTTGACAATCAATCAACACTACGACATTCACCATCAGAACCCAATGATTACTAATCGACTATATATGATCATCAACAAAAGTATGATCGACTTCTCAATAATCACTGGTAGAACTTCAATGATCAATTGTCAACATCTAATATTCACTGTAATATCCAGGATTGTAACCAGAGACAATGTATTTTGATAATGAGATTAAATATCAGTGTTTGTGCTCTAGAATGTGATTCCTCGTGGTTATGGAATTGTGTGTTGATGTTTAAGTTTTTCTTGTGAATAGTTTTCTAGATTTGAGCTCTTGTTTCTACTTTGGCACTGTTCAATAAATGTCAAGCGAACCTAATAGGTAGGTACAATAGGTGTAGAAAAGAGGCAAGCCTAGTAGATGAGTCCAATACACACGAAAGACCAACGTGAATTGGTGGCATGAATTGCCAGCATGCAACCTAAACAGTTAAATGTCGGAAATACAATGAACATCGCCTGACTCCACCTATGCCCGTTTCTCCTGCTTCTTCCGCCAACCTACTGCCTGACGCTCTGAGTCACCTTGTCTTGAGATTTCTCCTTTGACTGAGTGGTACGTGGGGTGTTCAAAACCCTGATGACTTCTTTCATGTGGAGAGAATAGAGAAAGAGTTGAGAGAGAGAGAGAGAGAGAGAGCAGAGAATAGAGAGGGAGGGAGGAAATCCTACTGGTGTGCCACTGCTGGAGTGTCGTCGGTTGTGCACTTGCATCACTAGGGAGGTGCAGTCGTCTAGAAGGCTCGCCGAAGCTCGCTGGAAAGCTCGTCGAATAGTGAAATCAACGGTGAACTCCACTGTGTACTCTCCTCCTTGGTTTTCTCTGTGAATTTTATGCTTAAAATTGATGAAAACATGTAGAAGAGCATGCCTAGGATTGATAAATGCATGAAAACAAAGATCCATGCTTGTGTTTGGTTTTTGAGATTTTCCAAAAGGATTATCATGTTTTAAATGATACATGAGTTGAGTGAGCTTGAATGTTATGAATCCATGTGATGTAAATGTGATTATGCATGCTTTGAATGTTTGGAAGTAATCTAGAAATGTTTCTGTGAAGGGTTGATAAATTATAAGGTTTTTTTCGTAAATTTCTAGTTGGGTTTTCGATTGTCCGAGCTTCACGTTTTTAATTATCTGTAAGCGTATAGTGCGACTGGAAGGAGTGCGAGTTCAAAGCACGATGAGGTCGCGGATCCTAGAGACACAAGTGACTGGCACGAATGGCTGCTACACTCTACAATGCTCGGTAAATAGAAAATGTTTGTTATCAATGATTTTTGAGAATACAAAATGATAATACATATCAAATATGTGAGAAATACTTGAATAATGAATGATGAGATAATGATTTTCTTATAATGCATAGGAAATGTCTGGAAAGTGATTGTGAGCCAATAAATGGATAAATAACTGTGAAAATTGTTTGAGAACAATAAATGACTTTGGAAAAATGGTTTTTAAAGGAGATTTGAAAAGGAAGTTGTGTATGTTTGGAAAAGAATATTTTTAAGTTTTGTACGAACCACAAGAGTTGAAAGGTCGAACCAACAAGGGGCATTAAGACCTCCGTGTGGTCGGAGATGCGTCCTAGGTCGTGGTTGTCGAGTGTTTGTCCGAGGAGCAAGTCTTGTGACTGTTGTGGTACTATAGGACCTAAGGTATTGGTAGATCCAGACTATCCTTAGTGCCAATGCTGGTCGTGTAACACCTCCCAAACAAGGCACTATAGGAACTACACTACTAACTAGGAAATCAACTGGATTAAAAAGAAAACTAAACAGCTAACTCCCTAGAACCTATGTGTAGCTAGTAGCTCCTGTCTACGAGTATTGGGCTAGACTGTACTCCAACTAAGCACCTGAAACAAAACATTACAAAAATACGGATGAGTGGCTTCTAAGTCACCAATTACGCACCTACTAAAAAAACACGATGGAAAACTTCCCAAAAACTAAACTCTGGAAAACCTCTCTAAACTATACTCTAGATTTTCAAAACCAGAATAAAACTCTATTAAATTCTTTCTAGAAATCCTCAAGAAAACATGTCTTTTGGGAAAAAAAATCTCTTCATAAATCTATCAGGAATTCTTCATGTTTTCTGAAAACTTTCTCTTTCTATTTTAAAATCTCGTGCTCTAATACTTTTCTAGAACTAACTTTGGAGTAGATTCCAACCTAAAATACAAATCTCAATCTAGCTAAAACACAACTCTTTAGCTAGAACTAGTCCTAAAATACTATTCTCATCTTAGCTAGAATCTGAATAAAACTTAGAAGCCAAAATTCAACTCGATTCTAGCTTAAAACTATTATATAATCTCAAATTTGAAAATCTTTTCTAGCACCACTGTGATCAGAGATGACTTGGCCATAAGTAGTCAAAGAGGTACCAACTTTAACCTCTTGCACTGCCATGGTGAAAGTTCTCGTGTGGGCATACCACTGTCCTGGCCAACGAGCCTCATTAATCTTTTCTTTTTTCTTTTTTTCATTGCATGGAGATACGTTCTTCCAACATCCCATTGGTGTTTGAGAACTCAGGTCGTCTTATCTGGTCCATCTAACACCAGTCTTTCTAAGAAACCTAGTCTCTTTCATTGAGGTTCCCAACCTCAGTATCCATGATTTTTGAACAGTGACCATTATCAATTGGGTCATGAACACTAAGGCCACTGCCCTATCTCTACGTGGATCCGCACAGAAATCTTGAAAATCTATTTTTGAAATCATGCTTCTTTCTTTAAAATCTCTTTTCTAAATCTTTTACATTACAGAAATCACTTTATAAATCAATTCTTTTTTTGAAAAAGCTTTTCTGTAAATCTTGCTTAAATCTCAAGAAATTTTTGCTAAACAATCATGTCCAAAACATACATATAAGGCATTACTTTAATTCTTTGAAAAACTAAGAAAACTAGACTAGGGATCTGTTCTGTAGACTGAAATCTTTCGGTTTGTCAAAATGTCCCAAAATCTGAAAGTGACACAGGGCACCGCTTAGGTAGACTGAAACCTAACGGTCTATCAAAATCCCCTAATTCAGCATACTGAACTTTTTCGGTATGCTATTCCAGGTGATTTCTGAAATCTAGCCTTTGCCCTATGGCAGTTATTCACCGGAATGTAGACCTTTGGCGAATCTACTTCTGATGAGCTACAAAACCTACAAAAAGTTTCACTAGTAGCATGCCAAGTCTACTTCTATTTGGAACAAGTTTCATCAAAAACCATGAAACATATCTCAATATAAAAAATCGGAAGCTAACATAACTCATTTCAAGCTACTGTAGCAAAATCTCGAAAATTCTTCGAAAACTCTTGATAAATCATGGAAAAAATTCTTGGATCAACACACAACCATGATTACATGCTAATCAACTCATATTCATGATTTTTAATTAAATTTAGAACATTAATCAAGAATCTAGAACTTAAACATAGGGAAGAATAGAGGACGAGAACGTGTACTCAAGGTAGATTTTCGACGATCCCTCTCTCCTTCGACGGCCTTCTCTCACTTATCAGAGGCTTTGGAACTCTTCTGGTCTCCGGTGAGCTCTCCTCGCCTCGACAAACATTCTCTCCTCCTATCTCTTCCTTTCTTCTTCTCTAGTTTCCTTCGCCCTCACTCTCTTTTCTTCCTCTGGTCTACTGTCCCAACACCTTCCCCCTTCTTCCTTATATGACCACCCCCCTGTCATCATGTGTCAACAACAAGGGTCGAGGATCCCAGCAAATTGGTGAGGCATGGTGCAAGGTTGCGAGCAAGGGAAAAGGATGCATAGTGAACAACGGTGGGTACTGTGTGGCACTGTGCTGAGTTGACTCAGCTCTCATTCTAGTCCCACACACACATGTGGTTACAAAACACCAAGGAATCACATAGTGAGGAAAAATTCTAGTGATCAATACCAATAAATAGGAAAGAGCTTAATACAAATCCACATCGTTACACTAACTATCTAGATTACAATAACACAATTACATTTATTCTGGATAATATAGAAACAAGTGTTATAGGTCGAGTTTGAGGTTAGAGTCCTTAGGTACTCGGGCACCAGGGGTATCGTGAGGATACATCCCGCACTTGTACTAGTATGGTACGCTACTTTTGGGTTGCGACTGAGGTGGTTGAACTCTTACGTAGGATGATTCACCACTGTAGTGTAGTGTGGATGGGGATGGAGCCTCATGAACTGCTTGTGGCCAAGTTGGTTACTTGTGACCAGGGTGATACGACAGGTTTTGATTCGGATTGAGAATTGTGGTTTGTACTAGTTTTTAGCCATGATTTTGTTGTATTTTGAGATATGAAATGTTTGTTGGTTTGGGCTGGATTCTAGATAAGAAATTGCTTCATGAATTGCATGAAAAATGGCTTACAAATGTGTATGAGATTTTAGAAGAGAAATGACAAGAAAGTTTTGAAAAGACATGATTATAAATGGTTTTTTGGAATTACATGCGTGGCTTTTTCATATTGTAGGTTTTTTGTTGTTTTCGTTCACACTTTGACAACTACATAGGGTTTTTTGCTAGTTGTGGTTTTGGGACTAGGTGACAATGATGCCACTTACACGTGGATTTTAATTATTTTATCGTAGGTTGTCGACGATGTAGTCTCGTCCTGATGCAAATTGTTGGAGTCACAATAGCTACACACAGGTCTAGGTAGTTAGCTCTAATTATTTAAATTGCTTACTTTTGTTAATTTAGATTAAATAAATTTTTTGGGTAGTATCTATATTGTTGTGTAGCACTGGGGCGTTACATTCACCGACAATCATTAACATAATTTTGGCAACCATTAGAATCAATCCATCACATTTCCAACAATTAGTGATCGACTCCAATCAATAGAACTTTGGCAATTGTTGTAACTAGTTAATTGACTTTCAACAAACCTCAAAGGTTGATCAGCCAACTTTTGACAATCGCCATAATTAGTCGATCAACTTTAGACAATCGTCAACGAAACTTTGACAACGATTGGGGTTTCTTGATCAACTATTGCTTTGACAAGTAGACATGGAAATCGGATCGAGTGGGCCTTGGATAATCTGGCCCAGTCTGTAAAAAAATTCAACCAATACTAGACCCAAGTTAGGCCATAGGCTTGCTAGGCCCGATGGCCTGGCCTACTGGGTTTGCCTGGGTGGGTCTAGTTTGGACCTGCTGCTACAATTGGATTGTGCTAAATTAGGTCAACTTGGAAATTTAAAACTAATAATTACAATGCAATAGCTAGAAAACAAGTTGTTGCTCAATGTTGCATTGCCCAATGCTAAAGTTTTTTTTTGGAAATGGTTTTTAATATATAATACAATCATATTAACCACTTGGCTATAAGACCACCACCAAGTGAAACGAATTCCCATAATTTTTCTCTTGTCGTTCATGAGATACGAACCCAAGAAGGGAATAATACAATAATATGATTGTAATATATATGATATCTGTGAGAGTTGAACTCCCGACCTCTCATACAACTACAAAGAGGCTTCATCACTAAACTAAGTGATTGCAGACGCACAAAGCTAAAGTTAACGTTGCATTTTGCAACGTTAACATTAATTGTTGCATTTTGCAACGTCCCAGTCTTCATCATCATCATCATCATCATCTTCTATAGATACTCTTCCATATTTTCCCCCCTCCATGCACTACCCTCTCCCATCTCGAAGTCGGGTACAGGGGTCTTGCCACGACTACGGCCTTGGCGAGACATCTTCCTGCCAGCACCACAAAACACAACAATCCAAAAATTCAGGTGCATGACCCTCTATTGTGTTGTCCTAGGGAGCCAGTAGACCGGACATCACCAAGCCGGTGCAGTAGGTGTAACCTTATCTTTGATACCACTCTGTAAAGCCCTGATCTTGGGCACGCTACTGTAACCATGCCAGCGACAACCTCGGGACTAGGCATTAAGGCCAAATACATGAGGGTTGGCAAAGTCACGGCAAAAATAAAATAAAAATAAAAATGCAAATGCAGGAGTCGCCACCTAGTCTATTAAAATGGAAGACAAGGAAAACCATATAAAACATGCAAATCATGTAATGGAAAAGCAGGTCATAAACCAGAAATGGGTAAGGATCCCTGTTACGCAC
>JAMKQA010001650.1:0-17663 GCA_024699735.1 Posidonia australis | reverse complement strand
GAAAGGTATGCAGTATAAAATCATTCTGTAAAACTCAGAAATCATGTCTTTAAAATGAAAGAAATGCAATATGCAATATCTATGGACCTCATGCTCAAAGGCCAGTAGTCTCACACCAGGCCCTACCTATCTTGTGTTAAATGAAGGATGCATGATTCAGCCATGCTACTGGATCATGGGCTGATGCACAAGGCTCTCCACGTAGGAGTAAAGTGCAACCGGCCTAACAGATTCTAGCAAGGGCTGAATAACAAAATGGAGAAAACAATTGAAAAACCATCTTATTAAAACTGAAAACATGCAAATGAAATCTTCAAGTATCGGAGAATCAGCCATAAAAAAACCTGCTTAAAACCTTCGATAAAGCCATGCAAACAAAGATGCTAATTCGAGTGCTCTGCTCTCTGACCAGTCTGGTGCACCTGCTTGGTGCGCTAGAGTGGAGCGCTGGAATGGTGCGCCTGAGTGGTGCGCCCTAGAGAATCTAGATCAGACAACTATCTGATCCAGAATCCATCCTAGCAAAGAGACAAGGTGATTTATGCTAATGCAGATGGGTTCATGCCCCTATTAAAAGCTAAAAACACGATGGGGATACATATGATCGAGAGTCATTATGTAAATCATGTATTTAAGACTAAAATGCAATGATGGGTTCATGCACGAAAACATGCAAAATGCCTTGGAATAAACATGATATGGGTAAACCTAATCAGAACACATGTAAATGATATATCAAGCATATCTCTATGTGCAAAGAACATGTAAGTGCGTGGCAAAGAGTTGTGTGCAAGGAAACAGTAAAAAAGAAGATAACTTATGCAGATTTATGTTAGAAACAAAAGTAGACATGCTTGCAAACAGAGGAATAGACTTGCATGGAGATCATCTTGCAAGGAGAGCAAACATATTTATCATAAAACCTCACAAAAACATGGATAAATCAAACCATATGTATGATTTCGAGTATGCTTTATCATGTTTCTAAAATGAGATCTAAAGGAGAAAGAAGAGGTAGAAAACCTACCTCTCAAGATGCTCCTTCTTGAAATATCAGAGATAAAGAGATCCTTGTTGCTCTGGAAGGACCAATGGTGCTTTGGGACGCAAGGAAGTGCTCCAAAAAACGAATATATGCTACTGGAAAGAAGGAGTAGCTCGTGCAGGATGCTTGCTCAGTACAGGATTGCTGAACTCAAGGTTTCTAACCCCCTCTAATGGTTGCCTATGGGTGTCCTTATATAGGATTTTCTCATGGATAACTCATGGGAATGCAGGGAGCCTCGTAGACGAAAAGCTTGGAAGATTCCATGACATGTTCATTGCTAGAGGTAACAGCCATGGGAGGTGGAAAGCCAGCAGCCCGCAGCTTGTGAAATGGCTGGGCGCCTGGGATGTGCACCTGGGATGTGCGCCTGCTATGTGTGCTAGGTAAGTGTGCTAGCTAGGTGTGCTAGCTAAGTGCTCTCCCCTACTGGTCTGGTTTTCTAATTGGGCTGTGGGCTTGCTATGGGTTTATGGTTGGTTCAAGGGTCAGTCACATCCAAAGCAACAACTGGAAAGCTATCAATGAGTCACCTCAAAATCGGGGTGTCTACAGATGCCCCTCCCTGAGCGAGGTCGAGGGACGAAGGTAACCAAGACCGATGCTCAGGGTTGACGAGATACTCACATTTTGAGGTTACAGAAGGATGGTGTTTGCTATAGGCAGTAAGTTACTTATCCGGCGGATGCACCGAAAGTCATGACTTGTTGCCAAATGCAAATGCAAATGCAAGATGCGTGCACCAACTGATCTAAATGCTGGGGACGTGATGATGATGCGAGATGCCAATGCAAGGGCCGATGCTGAAAGCCGATGCGAAACTAATGCTAATGCTGAAAACACAAACAGAAGAAAACACTGGCAAGAAAATGATAAGTTGTCGGACTCATCAGCCGGATTATGAGGTTATCAACCCAAGAGACGGGATACGACAAGCTAATCAAGCCATGCCAACCCAGACACTTGACAGTGTGACGGTTGTCAACCGAGTAGTTGAGGATACCAGCCCAAGAAAAAAAGGGGGGGTATGACAAATAGATTATTTGTCAAGCAAAGTAGGGCCCAGTCCACACGGACCAAAGGCGAACAAAGAGATTTTGTGCCCGCGAAAACTCAAAAGGGAAAAACAAAAGGACCATGACCGCCCGGTCAGAGGGTCAAACAACTAGATTCCGCACCTGCGAAAATCCAGAAGAGAAAAGAAAAAAGACCTTGACCACCTGGCCAGAGGGTCAAACAACTGGATTTCCTGCCCGGGAAAATCCGAGAAAAGGGCTAGGACCTTGACCATCTGGTCAAAAGGTCGAGCCACGGGATTTCCTGCCCTAGGAAAAACGAGAAAGGGGCTAGGACCCTAACCATCTGGTCAAAAGGTCGAGCCACAGGATTTCCTGCCCTAGGAAATCCGAGAAAGGGGCTAGGACCCTGACCATCTGGTCAAAAGGTCGAGCCACGGGATTTCCTGCCCCAGGAAATCCGAGAGAGGGGCTATGACCCTGACCATCCGGTCAAAAGGTCGAGCCACGGGATTTCTTACCCAAGGAAATCCAAGAAACCAAGGACTTTAACTGCCAGGTCAAAGCCAAGGAACTGGATTTCACGCCCGTGAAAATCCAAAGGAACAAAGGACCTTGATCGCCCGATCAAGATCAGCAAGCTGGATTCCGCGCCCGCGGAAAACCAAAAGGGCAAAGGACCTTGACTGCTCGGTCAAAGTCAAGCAAGCTGGATCCAGCGCCCGCGGAAATCCAAAGGGGCAGAGGACCTTCACCGCCCAGTCAAAGTCAAGCAAGTTGGATTTCGCACTTGCGGAAATTCAAAGGGGCAGAGGACCTTGACCGCCCGGTCAAAGTCAAGCAAGCTGGATTCCACGCCCACGGAAATCTAAGGGGCAGAGGACCTTCACTGCCCGGTCAAAGTTAAGCAATCTGGATTCCGCGTCAGCGGAACTCCAAAGGGGCAGAGGACCTTGACCGCCCGGTCAAAGTCAAGCAAGCTGGATTCCACGCCCGCGGAAATCCAAAGGGGCAAAGGACCATGACCGCCCGGCCAAAGTCAAGCAAGCTGGATTCCGCACCCACAGAAATCCAAAGGGGTAGAAGAATTTGACCGCCCGGTCAAAATCAAGCAAGCTGGATTCTGCGCCCACGGAAATCCAAAGGGGCAAAGGACCATGACCGCCCGGTCAAAGTCAAGCAAGCTAGATTCCGCGCCCGCGGAAATCCAAAGGGGCAAAGGACCTTGAAGGCCCGGTCAAAGTCAAGCAAGCTGGATTCCACGCCTGCGGAAATCAAAAGGGGAAAACGACATTGACCGCCCGGTCAAAGTCAAGCAAGCTGGATTCCGCGCCCACGGAAATCCAAAGGGGCAGAGGACCTTGACCGCCCGGTCAAAGTCTAGCAAGCCGGATTCCATGCCCGCGGAAATCCAAAGGGGCAAAGGACCTTGACCGCCCGGTCAAAGTCAAGCAAGTTGGATTACGCGCCCGAGAAAAACCAAAGGGGCAAAGGAACTTGACCGCCCGGCCAAAGTCAAGCAAGCTGGATTCCGCACCCGCGGAAATCCAAAGGGGTAGAAGAATTTGATTGCCCGGTCAAAGTCAAGCAAGCTGGATTCCGCGCTTGCGGACATCTAAAGGGGAAAAGGACCATGACCGCCCGGTCAATGTCAAGCAAGCTGGATTCCGCGCCTGCAGAAATCCAAAGGGGCAGAGGACCTTGACCGCCCGCTGCAAATCAAGCAAGCAGGATTCCACGCCCGCGGAAATCCAAAGGGCCAAAGGACATTGACCGCCCGGTCAAAGTCAAGCAAGCTGGATTTCGCGCCCGCGAAAATCCAAAGGGGAAATGGACCTTGACCGCCCGGTCAAAGTCAAGCAAGCTGGATTCCGCGCCCATGGAAATCGAAACGGGCAGAGGACCTTGACCGCCTGGTTAAAGTCAAGCAAGCTAGATTCCGCACCCGTGGAAATCCAAAGGGGCAAAAAACCTTGACTGCCCAGTCAAAGTCAAGCAAACTGCATTCCACGCCTGCGGAAATCCAACAGGGAAAACGACATTGACCGCCCGGTCAAAGTCGAGCAAGCTGGATTTCGCGCCCGCGAAAATCCAAAGGGGCAAACAGCATTGACAGCCCGGTCAAAGTCAAGCAAGGTAGATTCCGCGCCTGCGGAAATCCAAAGGGGCAAATTACCATGACCGCTCGGTAAAAGTCAAGCAAGTTGGTTTCCGCGCCTGTGGAAATCCATAGGGGCAGAGGACCTTGACTGCCCGGTCGAAGTCAAGCAAGTAGGATTCCGCGCCAGCGGAAATCCGAAGGGGCAAAGGACCTTGACCGCCCAGTCAAAGTCAAGCAAGCTGGATTCCGCGCCCGAGGAAATCCAAAGGTGCAAAGGACCTTGACCGCCCGGTCAAAGTCAAGCAAGTTGGATTCCGCACCCGCGGAAATCCAAAGGGGCAAAGGACCTTGACCGCCTGGTCAAAGTCAAGCAAGCTGGATTCCGCGCCCGTGGAAATCCAAAGGGGCAAAGGACCTTGACTGCCTAGTCAAAGTCTAGCAAGCTGGATTCCGCGCCCGCGGAAATCCAAAGGGCAAAGGACCTTGACCGCTAGGTCAAAGTCAAGCAAGCTGGATTCCGCACCCGCGGAAATCCAAAGGGGCAGAGGACCTTGACAGCACGGTCAAAGTCATGCAAGCTGGATTCCGCGTCGGGGAAATTCCAAGGGTCAAACGACATTGACCGCCCGATCAAAGTCAAGCATGTTGGATTCCGCGCCTGCGGAAATCCAAAGGGGCAAAGGACCTTGACCGGCCGGTCAAAGTCAAGCAAGCTGGATTCCACGCCAGCGGAAATCCGAAGGGGCAAAGGACCTTGACCGCCCAGTCAAAGTCAAGCAAGCTGGATACCGCGCCCGCGGAAATCCAAAGGTGCAAAGGACCTTGACCGCCCGGTCAAAGTCAAGCAAGTTGGATTCCGCACCCGCAGAAATCCAATGGGGCAAAGGACCTTAACTGCCCGGTCAAAGTCAAGCAAGATGGATTCCGAGCCCGCGGAAATCCAAAGGGGCAATTGACCTTGACCGCATAGCCAAAGTCAAGCAAGCTGGATTCCGCGCCCACGGAAATCCAAAGGGGCAAAGGACCACGACCGCACGGTCAAAGTCAAGCAAGCTGGATTCCACGCCCACAGAAATCCAATGGGGCAAAGGACCATGACCGCGCGGTCAAAGTCAAGCTAGCTGGATTCTGCACCCGTGGAAATCCAAAGGGGCAAAGGACCTTGACTGCCCGGTCAAAGTCAAGCAAGCTGGATTCCACGCTTGCGGAAATCCAAATGGGAAAAAGACATTGACCGCCCGGTCAAAGTAAAAAAAGCTCGATTCCGCGCCTGCGGAAATCCAAAGGGGCAAAGGACCTTGACCGCCCGGTCAAAGTCAAGCAAGCTGGACTCCACGCCCTCGGAAATCCAAAGGGGCAAAGGACCTTGACCGCCCGGTCAAAGTCAAGCAAGCTGGATTCCACGCCTGCGGAAATCCAAAGGGGAGAACGACATTCATCGCCAGGTCAAAGTCAAGCTAGCTGGATTCCGCGCCTGTTGAAATCCAAACGGGCAAAGGACCTTGACTGCCCGGTCAAAGTCAAGCAAGCTGGATTCCGCGCCTGCAGAAATCCAATGGGGCAAAGGACCTTGACTGCCCGGTGAAAGTCAAGCAAGCTCGATTCCACGCCTGCGGAGATCCAAAGGGGAAAGCGACATTGACCGCCCGGTCAAAGTCAAGCATGCTGGAATCCGCTCCCACGGAAATCCAAAGGGGCAATGGACCTTGATCGCCCAGTCAAAGTCAAGCAAGCTGGATTCCGCGCCCATGGAAATCCAAAGGGGCAAAGGACCTTGACCGCCTGGTCAAAGTCAAGCAAGTTTGATTCCACGCTCGCGGAAATCCAATGGGGCAAAGGACCTTGACCGTGCGGTCAAAGTCAAGCAAGTTGGATTCTGCGCCCGCGGAAATCCAAACGGGCAAAGGACCATGACTGCCTGGTCAAAGTCAAGCAAGCTGGATTCCACGCCTGCGGAAATCTAAAGGGGAAAACGATGTTGACCGCCCGATCATAGTCAAGCAAGCTGGATTCCGCGCCTGCGGAAATCCCAATGGAAAAAGGACCTTGACTGCCCGGTCAAAGTCAAGCATGCTGTATTCCACGCCTGCGGAAATCCAAAGGAGAAAATCCAAAAGGGCAAAGGAACTTGACCGCCCGGCCAATGTCAAGCTAGCTGGATTCCGCACCCGTGGAAATCCAACGGGGTAGATGAATATGACCATTGGTCAAAGTCAAGCAAGCTGGATTTCGCGCCCACGGAAATCCAAAGGGGCAAAGCACCATGACCGCCCGGTCAAAGTCAAGAAAGTTGGATTCCGCGCCCGCGGAAATCCAAAGGGGCAAAGGACCATGACCGCCCGGTCAAAGTCAAGCAAGCTGGATTCCACGCTTGCGGAAATCAAATGGGGAAAACGACATTTCCCACCCGGTCAAAGTCAAGCAAGCTGGATTCCCTGCCCCTAGAAATCCAAAGGGGCAGAGGACCTTGACCGCCCGGTCAAAGTCAAGCAAGCTGGATTCCACGCCCGCGAAAATCCGAAGGGGCAAAGGACCATGACCGCCCGGTCAAAGTCAAGCAAGCTGGATTCCGCGCCCGAGAAAATCCAAAGGGGCAAAGGAACTTGACCGCCCGGGCGAAGTCGAGCAAGGTGGATTTCACACCCGTAGAAATCCAAAGGGGCAGAAGACCTTGACCGCCCGGTCAAAGTCAAGCAAGCTGGATTCGCGCCCGCGGAAATCTAAAGGGGCAAAGGACCTTGACCGCCCGGTCAAAGTCAAGCTAGCTGGATTCCACGTCTGCGGAAATCAAAAGGGGAAAACGACATTGACCGCCCGGTCAAAGTCAAGCTAGCAGGATTCCGCGCCCGCGGAAATCTAAAGGGGCAAGGGACGTTGAACGCCCGGTCAATGTCAAGGAAGTTGGATTCCGCGCCTGCTGAAATCCAAAGGGGCAGAGGACCTTGACCGCCCGGTAAAAGTCAAGCAAGCTGGATTTCGCGCCTGCGGAAATAAAAAGGGGCAATGGACCTTGACCGCCCGGCCAAAGTCAAGCAAGCTGGATTCCGCGCCCCCGGAAATCCAAAGGGGCAAAGGACCTAGACCGCCCGGTCAAAGTCAAGCAAGCTGGATTCCTCGCCCACAGAAATCCAATGGGGCAAAAGACCTTGACCGCGCGGTCAAAGTCAAGCTAGCTGGATTCTGCGCCCGTGGAAATCCAAAGGGGCAAAGGACCTTGACTGCCCGGTCAAAGTAAAGCAAGCTGAATTCCACGCCTGCGGAAATCCAAATGGGAAAACGACATTAACTGCCCGGTCAAAGTAAAAAAAGCTCGATTCCGCGCCCGCGGAAATCCAAAGTGGCAAAGGACCTTGACCGCCCGGTCAAAGTCAAGCAAGCTGGATTACACGCCCGCGGAAATCAGAAGGGGCAAAGGACCATGACCGCCCGGTCAAAGTCAAGCAAGCTGGATTCCACGCCCGAGAAAATCCAAAGGGGCAAAGGAACTTGACCGCCCAGGCGAAGTCGAGCAAGGTGGATTTCACACCCGCAGAAATCCAAAGGGGCAGAAGACCTTGACCTCCCGGTCAAAGTCAAGCAAGCTGGATTCCGCACCCGCGGAAATCCAAAGGGGCAAGGGACCTTGACCGCCCAGTCAAAGCCAAGCAAGCTGGATTCCACGATAGCGGAAATCCGAAGGGGCAAAGGACCTTGACCGCCCTGTCAAAGTCAAGCAAGCTGGATACTGCGCCCGTGGAAATCCAAAGGTGCAAAGGACCTTGACCGCCCGGTCAAAGTCAAGCAAGTTGGATTCCGCACCCGCGGAAATCCAAAGGGGCAAAGGACCTTGACCGCCCGGTCAAAGTCAAGCAAGCTGGATTCCCAGCCCGCGGATATCCAAAGTTGCAATGGACCTTAACCGCCCGGCCAAAGTCAAGCAAGCTGGATTCCGCGCCCACGGAAATCCAAAGGTGCAAAGGACCTTGACCGCCCGGTCAAAGTCAAGCAAGCTGGATTCCACGCGCACAGAAATCCAATGGGGCAAAGGAGCTTGACCGCGCGGTCAAAGTCAAGCTAGTTGGATTCTGCGTCCGTAGAAATCCAAAGGGGCAAAGGACCTTGAATGCTCGGTCAAAGTCAAGTAAGCTGGATTCCACGCCTGCGGAAATCCAAATGGGAAAACGACATTGACCGCCCGGTCAAAGTAAAAAAAGCTCGATTCCGCGCTCGCGGAAATCCAATGGGGCAAAGGACCTTGACCGCCCGGTCAAAGTCAAGCAAGCTGGATTCCACGCCTGCGGAAATCCAAAGGGGAGAACGACATTCACCGCCTGGTCAAAGTCAAGCTAGCTGGATTCCGCGCCTGTGGAAATCCAAACTGGCAAAGGACCTTGACTGCCCGGTCAAAGTCAAGCAAGCTGGATTCCGCGCCTGCGGAAATCCAATGGGGCAAAGGACCTTGACCACGCGGTCAAAGTCAAGCAAGCTGTATTCTGTGCCTGCAGAAATCCAAAGGGGAAAAGGACCTTGACTGCCTGGTGAAAGTCAAGCAAGCTCGATTCCACGCCTGCGGAGATCCAAAGGGAAAGCGACATTGACCTCCCGGTCAAAGTCAAGCATGCTGGAATCCGCTCCCGCGGAAATCCAATGGGGCAATGGACCTTGATGGCCCTGTCATAGTCAAGCAAGCTGGATTCCGCGCCCACGGAAATCCAAAGGGGCAAAGGACCTTGACCGCCTGGTCAAAGTCAAGCAAGCTGGATTCCACGCTCGCGGAAATCCAATGGGACAAAGGTCCTTGACCGTGCAGTCAAAGTCAAGCAAGCTGGATTCTGCGCTCGCGGAAATCCAAACAGGCAAAGGACCATGACTGCCCGGTCAAAGTCAAGCAAGCTGGATTCCACGCCTGCGGAAATCCAAAGGGGAAAACGATGTTGACCGCCCGATCATAGTCAAGCAAGCTGGATTCCGCGCCTGCGGAAATCCCAATGGACAAAGGACCTTGACCGCCCGGTCAAAGTCAAGCATGCTGTATTCCACGCCTGCGGAAATCCAAAGGGGAAAACGACCATGACCGCCCGGTCAAAGTCAAGCAAGCTTGATTCCGTGCCTTCTGAAATCCAAAGGGGTAGAGGACCTTGACCGCCTGGTCAAAGTCAAGCAAGCTGGATTCCGTGCCCGCGGAAATTCAAAGGGGCAGTGGAACTTGACCGCCCTGTCAAAGTCAAGCAAGTTGGATTCCACGCCCGCGAAAATCCAAAGGGGAAAAGGACCTTGACCACCCGGTCAAAGTCAAGCAAGCTGGATTCCGCGCCCGCGAAAATCCAATGGGGCAAAGGACCTTGACCGCCCGATCAAAGTCAAGCAAGCAGGATTCTATGCCCGCGGAAATCCAAAGGGCAGAGGACCTTGACCGCCCGGTCAAAGTCAAGCAAGCTGGATTCCGCGCCTGCGGAAATCCGAAGGGGCAATGGACCTTGACCGCCTGGTCAACGTCAACCATGCTGGATTCCGCGCCCGCGGAAATCCAAAGGGTTAACAAACCATGACCGCCTGGTCAAAGTCCTGCAAGCAGGATTCCGCGCCTGTTGATATCCAATGGGGGAAAACGACATTAACCGCCCTGTCAAAGTCAAGCAAACTGGATTTCACGCCCGTGAAAATCCAAAGGGGTAAACAGCATTGACCGCCCGGTCAATGTCAAGCTAGCTGTATGTTGTGCCTGAGGAAATCCAAAGGGGGGAATGGACCTTGACCGCCGGTCGAAGTCAAGCAAGCTAGATTCCGCACCCGTGGAAATCCGAAATGGCAGAGGACCTTGACTGCCCGGTCGTAGTCAAGCAAGCTGGATTCCACGCCCTCGGAAATCCGAAGGGGCAAAGGACCTTGACCGCCCGGTCAAAGTCAAGCAAGCTGGATTCCGCGCTTGCGGAAACCAAAGAAGCAAAGGACCTTGACCGCCCGGTCAAAGTGAAGCAAGCTGGATTCCGCGCCCGGGGAAATCCAAAGGGGCAACGGACCTTGACGGCTCGGTCAAAGTCAAGCAAGCTGGATTCCGTGCCCGTGGAAATCCAAAGGGGTAAAGGACCTTGACCGCCCAGTCAAAGTCTTGCAAGCTGGATTCCGCGCCCGCGGAAATCCAATGGGGAAAACGACATTTCCCGCCCGGTCAAAGTCAAGCAAGCTGGATTCCCTGCCCCTAGAAATCCGAAAGGGCAGAGGACCTTAACCGCCCGGTCAAAGTCAAGCAAGCTGGATTCCACGCCCGCAGAAATCCGAAGGGGCAAAGGACCATGACCGCCCGGTCAAAGTCAAGCTAGCTGGATTCCGCGCCCAAGAAAATCCAAAGGGGAAAAGGAACTTGACCGCCCGGGCGAAGTCGAGCAAGGTGGATTTTACACCCGCAGAAATCCAAAGGGGTAGAAGACCTTGACCGCCCAGTCAAAGTCAAGCAAGCTGGATTCCACGCCCACGGAAATCCAAAGGGGCAAAGGACCTTGACTGCCCGGTCAAAGTCAAGCTAGCTGGATTCCACGTCTGCGGAAATCAAAAGGGGAAAACGACATTGACCGCCCGGTCAAAGTCAAGCAAGCAGGATTCCGCGTCCGTGGAAATCTAAAGGGGCAAAGGACGTTGAACGCCCGGTCAAAGTCAAGCAAGTTGGATTCCGCGCCTGCTGAAATCCAAAGGGGTAGAGGACCTTGACCGCCCGGTCAAAGTCAAGCAAGCTGGATTCCGCGCCTGCGAAAATCCAAAGGGGCAATGGACCTTGACCGCCCGGTCAAAGTCAAACAAGTGGGATTCCGCGTCGCGGAAATCCCAAGGGTCAAACGACATTGACCACCCGATCAAAGTCAAGCATGCTGGATTCCCCTCCCACGGAAACTCAAAGGGGCAAAGGAGCTTGACCACCCGGTCAAAGTCAAGCAAGCTTGATTCCGCGCCCACTGAAATCCAAAGGGGCAATGGACCTTGACCGCCTGGTCAAAGTCAAGCATGCAGGATTCCACGCCTGCAGAAATCCAAAGTAGAAAACGACATTGATCTCCCGGTCAAAGTCATGCATGCTGGATTCCGCATCGCGGAAATCCCAAGGGTCGAACGACATTGACCGCCCAGTCAAAGTCAAGCTTGCTGGATTCCGCGCTTCCAAAAATCCAAAGGGGCAAAGGACCATGACTGCCCGGTCAAAGTCAAGCATGCTGGATTACGCACTCACGGAAATCCAAAGGGGCAAAGGACCTTGACCGCCCGGTCAAATTCAAGCAAGCAGGATTCCGCGCCCGCGGAAATCCAAATGGGCAAAGGACCTTCACCGCCCGGTCAAAGTCAAGCAAGCTGGATTCCACGCCTGTAGAAATCCAAAGGGGAAAATGACATTGACCGCCCGGTCAAAGTCAAGCTAGCTGGATTCCCCACCCGCAGAAATCCAAAGGGGCAACGGACATTGACCGACCGATCAAAGTCAAGCAAGCTGCATTCCGCGCCCGCGGAAATCCAAAGTGGCAATGGTCAATGACCAAACGGTCAAAGTCAAGCAAGCTTGATTCCACGCCTGCGGAAATCTAAAGGGGCAAAGGACCTCGACCGCCCGGTCATAGTCAAGCAAGCTGGATTCCGTGCCTGCTGAAATCCAAAGCGGCAGAGGACCTTGACCTCCCGGTCAAAGTCAAGCAAGCTGGATTCCACGCCCGCGGAAATCCAAAGGGGCGACGGACATTGACTGACCGGTCAAAGTCAAGCAAGCTGGATTCCGCGTTGCGGAAATCCCAAGGGTCAAACGACATTGACCGCCCAGTCAAAGTCAAGCATGCTGCATTCTGCGCCTGCGGAAATCCAAAGGGTCAAAGGACCTTGACCGCCCGGTCAAAGTCAAGCAAGCAGGATTCCGCGCTCGCGGAAATCCAAACGGGCAAAGGACCTTGATCGCCCGGTTAAAGTCAAGCAAGCTGGATTCCACGCCTGTGGAAATCCAAAGGGGAAAACGACATTGACCGCCCAGTCAAAGTCTCGCTAGCGGGATTCCGCGCCCGCTGAAATCCAACGGGGCAACGGACCTTGACCGCCTGGTCAAAGTCAAGCAAGCTGGACATCGCACCTGCGGAAATCCAAAGGGGCAATGGACCTTGACCGCCCGGTCAAAGTCATGCTAGCTGGATTCCGTGCCTACTGAAATCCAAAGGGGCAGAGGACCCTGATCGCCCGATCAAAGTCAAGCAAGCTGGATTCTGCGCCTGCGGAAATCCGAAGGGGTAGAGGACCATGACCACCCGGTCTTAGTCAAGCAAGTTGGATTCCACGCCTGCGGAAATCCAAAGGGGCAAAGGACCTTGACTGCCCGGTCAAAGTGAAGCAAGCTGGATTCCGCGCCTGCGAAAATCCAATGGGGTAGAGGACCATGACCGCCCGGTCAAAGTCAAGCAAGCTGGATTCCGTGCCCGTGGAAATCCAAAGGGGTAGTGGACCTTGACCACGCGGTCAAAGTCAAGCAAGCTGGATTCCGCGCCCGAAGAAATACTAAGGGGCAAAGGACCATGACCACCTGGTCAAAGTCAAGCAAGCTGGATTCCGCGCCTACGGAAATCCAAAGGGGCAAAGGACCTTGACCGCCTGGTCAAAGTCAAGCAAGCTGGATTCCGCGCCCGCAAAAATCCAGATGGGCAAAGGAACTTGACCACCCAGTCAAAGTCAAGCAAGCTGGATTCCACGCCTGCGGAATTCCGAAGGGGAAAACGACATTGATCGCCCGGTCAAAGTCAAGCAAGCTGGATTCCGCGCCTGCGGAAATCCAATAGGGCAAAGGAACTTGACCGCCCAGTCAAAGTCATCCAAGCTGGATTCCGAGCCTGCTGAAATCCAAAGGGGCAGAGGACCTTGACCGCCCTGTCTAAGTCAAGCAAGCTGGATTACGCGCCCGTGGAAATCCTGTGGGGCAGAGGACCTTGACCACACGGTCATAGTCAAGCAAGCTTGATTCCACGCATGCGGATATCCGAAGCGGCGAAGGACCTCGACCGCTAGGTCAAAGTCAAGCAAGCTGGATTCCGCGTCCGCGAAAATCCAATGGGGCAAAGAACCTTGACCGCCCGGTCAAAGTCAAGCAAATTGGATTTCGTGCCCGCGGAAATCCAAAGGGGTAGAGGACCTTGACCACCCAGTCAAAGTAAAGCAAGCTGGATTCTGCGCCCGCAGAAATTCGAAGGGGCAAAGGACCTTGACCGCCTAGTCAAAGTCTAGCAAGCTAGATTCCACGCCCGCGGAAATCCAAAGGGGCAAAGGACCTTGACCGCCTGGTCAAAGTCAAGCAAGCTGGATTCCATGCCTGTAGAAATCCAAAGGGGAAAATGGCATTGACCGCCCGGTCAATGTCTAGCAAGCAGGATTCCGCGCCTGCGGAATTCCATAGGGGCAAAGGACCTTGACCATCGGTCAAAGTCAAGCAAGCTGGATTCCGCGCCCGCTGAAATCCATAGGGGCAAAGGACCTTGACCGCTAGGTCAAAGTCAAGCAAGCTGGATTCCGCGCCCGCGGAAATCCAAAGGGGTAGAGGTCCTTGACCGCACGGTCAAAGTCATGCAAGCTGGAATCCGCGTCGGGGAAATCCCAAGGGTCAAACGACATTGACCGCCCGATCAAAGTCAAGCATGCTGGATTCCGCGCCCGCGGAAATCCAAAGGGGCAAAGGACCTTGACCGCCCGGTCAAAGTCAAGCGAGCTGGATTCCGCGCCCGCGGAAATCCAAAGTGGCAAATGACCTTGACCGCCTGGTCAAAGTCAAGCAAGCTGGATTCCACGCCAACGGCAATCCAAAAGGGAAAACGACATTCACCGCCCGGTCAAAGTCAAGCAAGCTGGATTCCGCGCCTATGGAAATCCAAATGGGCAAAGGACCTTGACTGCCCGGTCAAAGTCAAGCAAGCTGGATTCCGTGCCAGCGGAAATCCAATGGGGCAAACGACCTTGACTGCCCGGTGAAAGTCAAGCAAGCTCGATTCCACGCCTGCGGGGATACAAAGGGGAAAGCGACATTGACCGCAGGGTCAAAGTCAAGCAAGCTAGATTCCGCGCCCGAAGAAATACTAAGGGGCAAAGGACCATGACTGCCTGGTCAAAGTCAAGCTTGCTGGATTCCGCGCCTGTGGAAATCCAAAGGGGCAAAGGACCTTGACCGCCCGGTCAAAGTCAAGCAAGCTGGATTCCGCGCCCGCGAAAATCCAATGGGGCAAAGGACCATGACCACCCGGTCAAAGTCAAGCAAGCTGGATTCCACGCCTGCGGAATTCCAAAGGGGAAAACGACATTGATCGCCCGGTCAAAGTCAAGCAAGCTGGATTCCGCGCTTGCGGAAATCCAATGGGGCAAAGGAACTTGACCGCCCAGTCAAAGTCGTGCAAGCTGAATTCCGTGCCTGCTGAAATCCAAAGGGGCAGAGGACCTTGACCGCCCTGTCAAAGTCAAGCAAGCTGGATTACGCGCCCGTGGAAATCCTGTGGGGCAGAGGACCTTGACCACACGGTCATAGTCAAGCAAGCTGGATTCCAAGCATGCGGATATTCAAAGCGGCGAAGAACCTCGACCGCCAGGTCAAAGTCAAGCAAGCTGGATACCGCGTCCTGGAAAATCGAATGGGGCAAAGGACCTTCACCGCCTAGTCAAAGTCTAGCAAGCTGGTTTCCACGCCCGCGGAAATCCATTGGGGCAAAAAACCTTGACCCCCCGGTCAAAGTCAAGCAAGCAGGATTCCGCGCCCACTGAAATCCAATACGGGAAAACGACATTGACCGCCCGGTCAAAGTCAAGCAAGCTGGAATTCGCGCCTGTCAAAATCCAAAGGGGCAAACGGCATTGACCGCCTGGTCAAAGTCAAGCAAGCTGGATTCCGCGCCTGCGGAGATCCAATGGGGCAAAGGACCTTGACCTCCCGGTCAATGTCAAGCAAGCTGGATTCCGCGCCCGTGGAAATCCGAAGGGGCAGAGGACGTTGACTGCCTGGTCGAAGTCAAGCATGCTGGATTCCACGCCTGCAGAGATACAAAGGAGCAAAGGACCTTGACCGCCCGGTCAAAGTTAAGCAAGCTGGATTCCATGCCTGCAGAAATCCAAAGGGGAAAATGGCATTGACCGCCCGGTCAAAGTCAAGCTAGCTGGATTCCGCGCCCAAGAAAATCCAAAGGGGAAAAGGAACTTGACCGCCCGGGCGAAGTCGAGCAAGGTGGATTTCACACCCGCAGAAATCCAAAGGGGTAGAAGACCTTGTCCTCTCGGTCAAAGTCAAGCAAGCTGGATTCCGTGCCTGCGGAAATCCAAAGGGGCAGAGGACCTTAACCGCCTGGTCAAAGTCAAGCAACCGGGATTCCGCGCCAGCAGAAATCGGAAGGGGCAAAGGACCTTAACCGCCTGGTCAAAGTCAAGCAAGCTGGATTCCGCACCCGCGGAAATCCAAAGGGGCAAAGGACCTTGACCGCCCGGTCAAAGGCAAGCAAGTTGGATTCCGTGCCCACGGAAATCCAAAGGGGCAGAGGACCTTGACCGCCCGGTCAAAGTCAAGTAAGCTGGATTCCACGCCTGCGGAATTCCAAAGGGGAAAACGACATTGACCGCCCGGTCAAAGTCAAGCAAGCTGGATTCCGCGCCCGAGGAAATCCAACGGGGCAAAGGACCTTGATCGCCCGGTCGAAGTCTAGCAAGCTAGATTCCGCGCCCACGGAAATCCAAAGGGGCAAAGGACCTTGACTGCCCGATCGAAGTCTAGCAAGCTGGATTCCGCGCCCATCGAAATCCAAAGGGGCAAAGGACCTTGGCCGCCCGGTCAAAGTCAAGCAAGCTGGACTCCGCGCCCGCGAAAATCCAAAGGGGCAGAGGACGTTGACTGCCCGGTCGAAGTCTAGCAAGCTGGATTCCACGCCCACGGAAATCCAAAGGGGCAAAGGACCTTGACCGCCCGGTCAAAGTCAAGCAAGCTGGATTCCGCACCCACGAAAATCCAAAGGGGCAGACTACATTGACTGCCCGATCAATGTCAAGGAAGCTGGAATCAACACCCGTGGAAATCCAATGGGGCAACAGACCTTGACTGCCCGGTCAAAGTCAAGCAAGCTAGATTCCGCGCCCGAGAAAATCCAAAGGGGCAAAGGACCTTGACCGCCCGGTCAAAGTCATGCAAGTTGGATTCCGTGCCTGCTGAAATACAAAGGGGCAGAGGACCTTGACCACCCGGTCATAGTCAAGCAAGCTGGATTCCACGCCCGCTGAAATCCAAAGGGGCAAAGGACCTTGACCGCCCGGTCAAAGTAAAGCAAGCTGGATTCCGCGCCCGCGAAAATCCAATGGGGCAAAAGACCTTGACCTCCTGGTCAATGTCAAGCTAGCCGGATTCCGTGCCCAAGGAAATCCAAAGGGGCAGAGGACCTTGACCGCCCAGTCAAAGTCAAGCAAGCAGGATTCCGCGCCCGCAAAAATCCGAAAGGGCAAAGGACCTTGACCGCCTGGTCAAAGTCTAGCAAGATGGATTCCGCGCCCGTGGAAATCCGAAGGGGCAAAAAACCTTGACCGCCCGATCAAAGTGAAGCAAGCAAGATTCCGCGCCTGCGGAAATCCAATGGGGGAAAACGTCATTGACCGCCCGGTCAAAGTCAAGCAAGTTGGATTTCGCGCCCGCGAAAATCCAAAGGGGCAAACGGCATTGACCCCCCGGTCAAAGTCAAGCAAGCTGGATTCCGTGCCTGTGGAGATCCAAAGGGGCAAAGGACCTTGACCGCCCGGTCAAAGTCAAGCAAGCTGGATTCCGCGCCTGTGGAAATCCAAAGGGGCAGAGGACCTTGATTGCCCGGTCGAAGTCAAGCATTCGGGATTCCGCGCCAGTGTAAATCGAACGGGGCAAAGGACCTTGACCACTCGGTCAAAGTCAAGCAAGCTGGATTCCACGCCCGTGGAAATACAAAGGAGCAAAGGACCATGACCGTCCGATCAAAGTCAAGCAAGCTGGATTCTGTGCCCGTGGAAATCCAAAGGGGCAAAGAACCTTGATCGCCCGGTTAAAGTCAAGCAAGGTGGATTCCGCGCCCGCGGAAATCCAAAGGGGCAAAGGACCTTGATCGCCCGGTCAAAGTCAAGCAAGCTGGATTCCGCGCCCGCTAAAATCCAAAGTGGCAATGGACCTTGGCCGCCTAGTCAAAGTCTAGCAAGTTGGATTCCGCACCTACGGAAATCCAATGGGGCAAAGGACCTTGACTGCTCGGTCAAAGTCAAGCAAGCTGGATACCGCGCCCGCGGAAATCCAAAGTGGCAAAGGACCTTGACTGCACGGTCATAGTCATGCATGCTGGATTCCGCGTCGCGGAAATCCCAAAGGTCAAACGACATTGACCGCCCGGTCAAAGTCAAGCATGCTGGATTCCGCGCCCGCGGAAATTCGAAGGGGCAAAGGACCTTGACCGCCTGGTCGAAGTCAAGCAAGCTGGATTCCACACTTGCGGAAATCAAAAGGGGAAAACGACATTGACCGTCCGGTCAAAGTCAAGCA